>SJYA01000395.1:33454-54573 GCA_006410615.1 Neotragus moschatus | reverse complement strand
AGCCAGTGGCAGACATCACTAATTGATCACCCTGTGGCAGACATCAGGCTTCCCAGGTGGCGCTAGGGGTAAAGAACCCGCCTGCCAATGCCGGGGATGTAAGAAACGCGAGTTCAGTCCCTGAGTGGGAAGATCCCCTGGAGCGGGGCATGACAACCCACTCCAGTATTCTTCCCATGGCCAGAGGAGCCTGGCGGGCTACAAGAGTCAGACACGAGTGAGCCATTGCACACTTTTCGTACAGGCTTTCCCTGCTGTTCCTAATGGCTCAAGGCACCTAGTCAGATGCTGCGTAAAACTAGGAATTTTGCCATTTCTTATTCAGTTCTAAGCAGCAGGCAAACCTCAGATGGACCATAACTATGACCTGAATACTCTGAGATTCTTTTGTCTTCTTCTAGTTCCCTGTGATCCTCTCGTATCCTCAGCCAAGAGCATTCTTTTGACATCAATAACTTGCTAAATGTCAAAGCTTTTCAGTGCCTAAGTAACAGAAGGTTCTGGAGGTGGACATACTGACCGGTTATACTGTGCTCAGTATAAATAATATGAGTTCTGGGAGATGGTGAAGGACAGGGAAGCCTGGCAGTCCATGGGGCTGCAAAGAGTCAGACTCTACTGAACATCAACAATGGTCACCCAGGACTTTATAACCATTCCTGTTAGCATAGACAGCAGCTGACTCCGCCTTTGTGCGATGTCCCATTGTAAACACCACAGGGCAGGGAAGCTGGGAGGCGGCCTGGCTCATTAACTGTATTTTATTAACTTTCCCTCCATAATACGTTCAACATGAGACCACCCGAGTGTGCCCTGCAGCCCTCTCCCGCAATCACTCAAGGGAGCAATACCCCATTGCATCATGGGGTTCATCATCCAAAATGCTCTCAGGAGAGTTTAAGCCCTCGAGAGTTTACAAATGTATTTTGTTGGGACCCTCTCACTGGATGTAATTCTAACCTCCTCTTGACACCTCGCTTTTCTAAATAAAGGTGGAGTGATGCCAGTGGTGATAAAATTGGGCTCTGTGCCAGGTGTAAGGCCACAGGCATTGTTGGCATTATCTTGTTTAGCTTTTCTAAGAGCCCCACTTAAAACTGAGGCTTGGAGAGGTTAAGACAGCTTGCCTAAGATCAACAACAATTAATACATGGAGCCAGAATTTGACTGTAGCCAAAGCCAGTATTTTTTGTCTTCTCTTTAAATTCAATCTCCCCGTGTTTCCCTACAATTCAGAAAAATATTCATCAATGGATTGATCCCAAACATATACCAGCTATATGGACTTTCCTGGTGGCTCAGACAGTAAAGAATCTGCCTGCAACACAGGAGACCCAGGTTCCATTCCTGGGTCAGGAAGATCCCTTGGAGAAGGAAATGGCAACCAGCTCCAGTATGCTTGCTTAGAGAATCCCGTGGATAGAGGAGTCTGGCGGGTTACAGTTCATAGGGTTTCAAAGAGTTGGACATGATATTCATTATATTACATTATACGTCCACACATATACATATTTATGTTATATTTCTTTAGTGCTTTTTTTCAAACTTGGGTTCCCTTTTCCTTCTTAAAAAAATTTATTTTATTACAGTATAGTTGATTTACAATGCTGTGCTTATTTCTGCAAAGTGATTCGGTTATACATGGGTATCCATTCTGCCTCTGGTGTTTTAAAACCTAAGGCCATCTACAAGTTCCATACATCAGTAATTATTGCATTCCATGAAATGAGAGGTAGCAATATTTTCATTTGGCAGGTTGTAAACTCAGTCAGACAGAATCAAATCATTTCCCTGGAGCTCACTGCAGGAAGGGAGCCTTGTTACCTTCAAGAAGAAAAAAAAAAAATAAAGCCTCCCTCCTTCATTAAGCTTCCTCACAAATACCCCCTGCCTTTTTATTACGCTTTCGTTACTTGGCTCTGAGACTTCTTGCCCAGATGTTCTCAATTTGGAGGTTATTTTACACAGCACGTGAGCCCTTCAGTACTGTAAATATTTGACTTCAATCTTTTCCATAGCTTGGAGAGTGTTACAGTGGTCACTTCAAACACCATTCCAGAATTGTCTCTGCTCCTTTAAGGCAGTTGTGTAAATTAAGAACTTGGGAGTTGATCCCTCACTGACTCCGTGCACCATTCTTTCTCGTACTTTGATGTCTGGAAGTGATGAATACTATTAAGGCCTTAAGCACATACAGAAATATCTGCTAAGCATATACAAGGGTAGCCCCTCTTTTGCAATTGAAACATAGTTGACTAACTATGTTGTGCTAGTTTCTGATGTACAGCAAAGTGACTCAGTCATACATCATATATATATGTACATGTGCACACACACATATATGTACATGCGCATGCACACACACACACACACATATTCTTTTTCAGATTCTTTTCAGTAATAGGTTATCACAAGGTATTAAATAGTTCCCTGGACTATGAAGTAGGGCTTTATTGTTTCTCTATTTTACATAGAGAGCTAGCTCTAATGAACAAATATATTCCAGTTAATTTTTCCTCCACATTGGGATCATTCTGCCTGATTTTGAGAAGATCTCTGAAGCTATCTTGAGGGGTACATCTTGATCCAGCACTGGGTATGCCTGACTTATCCTTGACCTTGCAAGGTGAGGTGCCCATGGACCCTCTCCCTCTCAGCCTCAGGCTGGACCTCACCCTGATCACCATCCCTCCCACCAGAGCCCCTCCCTCCAAGGCCCTTCCTCTCCAGCCCCCTGCCCTAGGGTTATTTTAATTAATACGTTCTAATAGCCACGTTAATATTAATACATCATGTTAATCAGTAATGAATCAATTTCGTGTCCTCTACAGACATATTCACATAACTAATCTGACTTTTTAAAAATTGCCTTCATTTGAAGTTACACAGATTCTTTATTTTGTCCTAATTCACCTATTGAAAGCTATCAGTTCAGTTCAGTTCAGTCACTCAGTCTGACTCTTTGCGACCCCATGAATCGCAGCACACCAGGCCTCCCTNACAATTTAAATCATCAGTGGATATGAAAAAAATCTGATTAAGGCATCTGGTCCATCTTGCTAACATAGGAATTTTGTTGATTATGTGCTGTCTTAACATTTTTTTTTTTTGGTAAGATGTTGCTAAATACCATGTTTATAAACGACTCACAAAATGGATTTTTAACAACTTCCCTGGGAAATAACTTTATGTTCCCATAGATTTTCCTGCTATGATGGAAGATTCTTCTGCTACTCATTCTAAATTTCCTTTTGACAGATTTGATGACTCAATAAGGTGATCATCTCACTGAGTTCTTTCTACTGTAAGGACTCATGGGGTCAGGAAACCCTAGAGCAGGGGAGGACCCAGGAAACACGAAATCACACAGACCTCGTGGTCATCATCGTCTCTGTTCAATTCAAATGGAATTGTATATGTTTGTTTATTGACTGGAAAATAGTCCAGACATAGTTTAAATGGAAAAGGTTCATAACATTACATGTGATTTTTTTTTGGAGAAGGACATCTCTCTGTATTCCCTTTTTGTTATAAAATGGTCATGTTAGCTGTCCATCACTGCAGTTGTTAGACTGTCCGTCCACTTGAGAGAACGACAGGGTGAGTGCCACCCACCTGTGACCTTGACTAGAGAAGCTATCTTCCCTGTGACTCCCTCTGTGTTAATCCCTCACGTTCCCTAGAAAGAGACCCACAGATGTAGAGAACTAATATATGGATACCGTAGGGAAGAGGGGGTGGGGTGAACTGGGAGATGAGGGCTGACACGCACACACCACTGCGGATACAACAGGGCTTCCCAGGCGGCACAGTGGTGAAGAGTCAGGAGATACGGGTTCGATCCCTGGGTCAGGAAGATCCCCTGGAGGAGGAAAGAGCAACTTGCTCCGATATTCATACCTGGGAAATCCCATGGACAGAGCAGCCTGGTGGGTAACAGTTCATGGGGTCACAGAGAGTCAGACATGACTGAGAATGAGCGTGCGCGTGCGCACACACACAACACACACACGTACAAAACATGGCTAGTGAGCACCTAGTATACAGCACAGGGCCGGGGAGAGGAGGGGCAATCTGTAGGACTTGTATCAAGTTAGCCTTAAAAGTACAAGCCAACATATCAGTACAGTAGTGTGCGAGTTGCTCAGTCTTGTCTGACTCCTTACGACCCCATGGACTATACAGTCTGCCAGGCCCCTCTGCCCATGGGATTCTCCAGGCAAGAATACTGGAGTGGGCAGCCATTCCCTCCTGCAGGGATTAACACACGAGGAGCAGACAAGCATTGTGATTCCACTTATACACGGTACCGAGACCAGTCAAATTCATAGAGTCGGACAGCACATTGGTAGCTGCCGGGGGCCGGGGTGGGAGGTGGAGAGAGGAAACGGAGACTTAGCATTTATGGGGACAGAGTTTCAGTTTAGGAAGGCGACAAACTCGGGAAATGGACGACAGTGAGAGCTGCACAGCCGTGAGAAAGCACTTAGTTTCACCGAGTTAAATCTGGTTATGATAATATGTTTTATATTATGGTTTTAATCTCAATTAAAAAATTAACCAAAAAAACAAGAAGCACCAGCTGACCTAGGTGGTGGTTAGTCACTAAATCATGTCTGACTCTTGTGACCCTGTGAACTGTAGCCCTCCCAAGGCTTCTCTGTCCATGGGATTCTCCAGGTGAGAATCCTGGAATAGGTTGCCATTTCATTCTCCAGGGGATCTTCCCGACCCAAGAATTGAACCTGGATCTCCTGCATTGTGGGTAGACTCTTTACTGACTGAGCTATGAGGGAAGCTCATACTGTTCCCTTCTCCAGGGGATCTTCCCGATCTAGGGATTGAACCCAGGTCTCCCATATTGCAGGTGGATTCTTTACCATCTGAGTCACTGGGTGACTCAGTTCAGTACTGCTGGAGACCTCTGGTCTCATCTTTCTCTCCATTTAATAAGAAAATGCGTGTTCTTGTTTGACTTGGGGTTTCCCCGAGGACCTCCTCCAGAAGAAGAGGCTGGGAATCAGGGCTCCTCCTACCATCTCTTCTTTGGGTTTTGCCCTTTCAGGACGTGGAGCTGTTTCCTCAAGGATGGAGGAAACAGGGTCAGAGAAGGTCCCAGTGTTCCCCGTGCTGGAGCTGAACACGCTGCCCTGCCTCCACGTCCCCCTCCCCCTCGCCTTCTCCCTCACGTGTGGAGGTCTCTCTCAGACCCCCCTGCCCCTCTATGATCTGGTTCCCAGCCCCCCACCCCACCCCGTCCCCAGGATGAACCCATCTCACCCAGGGGAGGACTCTAACCTCCCAGGACTTGTTTGCGTGAGCAGACATGCTGTGCTTGGCCTCCGTCTCCTGTTTCAAGAGGGAAAAACAGTGATCTGACAAACCCCCTGCCCTGAGAAGCGCCTGTTCCAGAGAGAATCTGGGGAAACCAGGAGCGTGTGTGAAATCGTGAAATACGCACAACATTCACTATTAATGTTGTGAGAAGCAGTATAGAGCGGAGAAGTCAGTCTGTAGCGTTGGGAGGGGGTTGAAATGCTAGTTCTGATGGCTGGAGGAGGAGGCGTGAGAAGGTGTCTCGTGAGTGAAGACCTAACAGACATCAGGGAGGAGCCTCGGGGGGGACAGCATTCGGGGCAAAGGGAACGGAACAGACACGGGCCTGAGGCAGCAGTGTGGCAGTGCGTCCAGCGCGCAGGGCACGGACCCCATGGCCTGAGCAGATGAGCTCGCGGGAGGGTGGGAAGGGTCACGGGACCCTTGGGGGTAATAATGAGGATGCTCGGGCAGCGGCTGAGTGGACTGAGGGGGCCAGTGGGGAGTTTTGCTCAGAGGAAGGATCAGAAACAGGACCTGACTTGTAAGGAGATCCCTTTGGCTGCTTTCCTGACCCTGTTGGCGAGAGGCTCCTGCAGCGCTAAGGGAGGGCACTGGGGCAGGGCCAGAGGCTGGGAGACCAGCCAGGGCAGGGATCCGAGGGGGGACGCTGCAGGGGGCTGTGGGCAGCTGGTGCGTGGGGGCCGGAGAGAGGGAGGAGAAGAGAGGGGTTCACAGCGCTTCTCTCCAGCTCTGCTTCCTGGGCCACTGGAAGAATCCACTGATGCAGGAAAGACTGGAAGAAGAACGGATTTGGTGGACAGGTCAGGAGCTCACGCGAGGAGCAGGGGGGCTGCAGATGACCAGCAGGCATCCCAGAGGGGGCACAAAGGAGGCGCATGGATGACAGGTCTGGAATTCCAGGGACAGCCCAGGGCCAGAGCGATGCCTTTGCCTGTCTCAGCACAGAGACAGCATTCAGAGCCAGGAGACCAAGTGAGGTCCTGCCGGAAAAACGAGGACCAGAAAGGGAAGGAGACAGAGGACTGAGCCCCAGAGGACTGCAGAAGTTCAAAGTCAGCCTCAGAGCTGCCCAGAGGGGGTGGCTGCAGAGGGAGGGCCTTCCAACAGGAGGAGACCAAGAGCACTTCAGGGAAGGGGAGGGGCTCGTGGGCATCAAATGCTGATCAAGTCCAAGAGGACCTAGTTCAGTTCAGTTCAGTCACTCAGTCATGTCTGACTCTTTGCGACCCCATGGACTGCAGCATGCCAGGCCTCCCTGTCCATCACCAACTCCCGGAGTTCACTCAGACTCACATCCATCAAGTCGGTGATGCCCTCCAACCATCTCATCCTCTATCATCCCCTTCTCCTCCTACCCTCAATCTCCCAGCATCAGGGTCTTTTCCAATGAGTCAGCTCTTTGCATCAGGTGGCCAAAGTACTGGAGTTTCAGCTTCAACATCAGTCCTTCCAATGAACACCCAGGCCTGATCTCCTTTAGGATGGACTGGTTGGATCTCTTTGCAGTCCAAGGGATTCTCAAGAGTCTTCTCCAACACTGCAGTTCAAAAGCATCAATTCTTTGGTGCGCAGCTTTCTTTATAGTCCAACTCTCACATCCATACATGACCACTGGAAAAACCATAGCCTTGACTGGATGGACCTTTGTTGGCAAAGTAATGTCTCTGCATTTTAATATGCTGTCTAGGTTGGTCATAACTTTCCTTCCAAGGAGTAAGCGTTTTCTAATTTCATGGCTGCAATCACCATCTGTGGTAATTTTGGAGCTGCCAAAAATAAAGTCTGCCACTGTTTCCACTGATTCCCCATCTATTTGCCATGAAGTGATGGGACTGGAGGCCATGATCTTCGTTTTCTGAATGTTGAGCTTTAAGCCAACTTTTTCACTCTCCTCTTTCACTTTCATCAAGCGGCTAAGAGGACCTAAGCCTCCTTCAGATTTGGTGGTAAGGGTGTCACGGTGACACTGCTCAGACTACTCTCAGCGTGTGACAGAATCAAAGCCCCAGGTGTTGGCTTCTGTGACACAGGGCTGGTGGGACTGGAGGCTGTGAATGCAGAGAAAGCCTTGAGAATCCCCGCCCTAACGGTGACAGCGACAATGGGGATAACCGACGCCTATTTTCTGATTTAATACTTCACGTGGATCTAACAACTGGCTCCAAAGGAGAAAGCAGCATCCCGGGGCTCCTTGGGGCCCCAGAAAGGCTTGCGGCCGCTCTGGTCGTGGGCAGTGTGTGGTGACTCGAAACCTCAGAGCACATTTCTAGCAGGAAACAGTGATGGGAGGAGCTGGAGATAGAAGGAGGAGGGCTCACAGGGCACCCCAGATCTTTTAGATAGAACCCCAGAGCCCAGAGAGACTCCCCATGGGCTGAAGGGAGAAGCCAGTGCATCGTCCTGGGAGAAGGTAAGTGGACAGAGAGGTCTGTCCACCTGACTCATTCAGGAGGAGAGAGGGGTGATCCTGGAGGCTCTGGGGCTGGAAGAAGGGAGCAGCAGGGGCTGAGAGCTTCGTGGAGGACAGAGGGGCTGAGTGCAGAAGCAGAGAAGGGGCCGCAGGGTCAGGGTCTAACGCTGCTGGGAGAGATGGGACTTGAACAGGGGAACAGGGGCTGTGAAAGGCCCCGAGTGAGCTCTGGGGAACATGTGCAGCTGGAGCAGAAGGTCTTGGAGCCCCAGGAAGTGTGTCCACTCCCCATCTGGTTGGGGAGAAGCTGCTCTGCACCAGGCAGTCCGTGGGAGCCGCCGGTCCCCAGGGAGAGGGAATCTGGAGCGTCCGATGGATACAAGCTGGAGTCACAGAGTGGATGAGATGTCTGGGGGACCGTGAGACCCCAGGATGGGGCGTTTGGGGAAATGCCTCTTCCAGGGAAAGGAGGAACCAAAGGGATTGGACTGAGCTCTTGGAAAGGAAGGGAGCCCCTCCCTCGCACTCCCAGCTTCTGCCCCGCCGCCCTCCACTGCACCCCACTGCCCTCTGTCCCCCTACCCTCCACCAGTGAGCTGTGATGCATGGGAGAGGAGAGAGTTAGGAAGGGAGGTGAGCGCGGTTGCCTCTTGACTGAGGAACAGTCCTCCTTTACCAGGCGGCTGTGCGTCCCAGTACCCACTTTCTAAAGGAAGGACACTCCGGAAGCCATGAGAGGCAAGAGGGACCCACAGTCATCAGCCAGATCAGCTGAGTCTACCTGGTGGCCGGTGGGTGACGCGGAGGAAGTCACCACCGGCTCCGGAGATGTGAGGACAGGCTCGAGCAAAGCTGTCGTCAGCGGCCGGGACTAACGACGCAACACTCAGCTTGGGTAGACCTGACCTTTCCTCAGTCCTTTCAGCACCCTCCGCCCACTCCGTCCTCAGCGTGACCTTGGGAGCCTCTGCTCTTCACACACGGGGACACTGAGGCTGGAAGGTAGTCTGGGGGACTCGCCCAGACACAGTGGAAATAGGCAGACAGAGATCTCTTCACACGTGGAGGAGCGAGTTATTTGAAAATGGCTCTTGGCCACAGGAGCAGTGAGATCATCTACTTCACTGCACACAGCTCCTCTTTCCTGTGGAAACAGCTCAAGGATCACGTCCTGACCATCAGCAGTATCAGTGGCCCCACTGCTTTCCCGTCTACTGTCGTTTGAGAAGGTGTCATTGACTTTGCTTATGTCTTTTATGGACCTCTAGTTCAATACTCTGGTGTTGGCCGCCTGATACAAAGAGCCGACTCACTGGGAAAGACCCTGAGGCTGGGAAAAATTGAAGGCAGGAGGAGAAGGGGGCAACAGAGGATGAAATGGTTGGATGGCGTCACTGACTTGATGGACATGAGTTTAAGCAAGCTCCAGAAGTTGATGATGGACAGGGAAGCCTGGCGTGCTGCAGTCCTTGGGGTCCCAAAGAGTCGGACATGACTGAGTGGCTGAACAACAAGTTCCACCAAAGGAGTCTGTTCCAGCTCTCGTATTATTGGGGGGAATTCCACTCCCCAAAGACTGCCAGCAAGGACATTTTCTAAATAAAGGTTAGTTTCTAGTTGAGCTGGGATGTGCACACCCTCATCAGGCTGCACACTTATTCCTGCTGGTGGAGGGCCTCCAGCCTTTGTGACAACGGGCACTTCCTGAGTTGGTTTCAGATTCCCGTATTGGCCAAATGGGGTATGATGAAGAGGTGGCCTTGCAGTCTAGGAGAGGTACTCATTCCAATTCCACTAACATTTTCTGAGTGCCTAGTAGGTACCAGTCCAGGAACATAAATAAACCTAGATCTGTCTGCACCGGAGATCATGGTGAACTTAACCTTCCCATGTTGAGTCAAGAGAGCAGGAGTCCAGATACACAAGCTGTTTTCCCAAGGTGCGCAGTGAGGGCGGAACTGGAGCCAGCCCCTCTCCTGGATCCCCAGCCCAAGGTGCCCTGCAGGCAGGCCCCAGGCCCACACTTGCTCCAGGCCCTCACAGGATGGACCTGAGGCTCGGGCCCCTGCAATGACCACTGGTTCTCAGCTCTGTCTTCCNAAGGTGCGCAGTGAGGGCGGAACTGGAGCCAGCCCCTCTCCTGGATCCCCAGCCCAAGGTGCCCTGCAGGCAGGCCCCAGGCCCACACTTGCTCCAGGCCCTCACAGGATGGACCTGAGGCTCGGGCCCCTGCAATGACCACTGGTTCTCAGCTCTGTCTTCCTTCACAATCATGGTGCCCTTGGTCCTCCAAGGCAACAGTCCAGGCTGTTTGCTGTAAACCTGGGTACAGACAGCCCTCCCCACCCGCCCTGGAAATCAGAGGGACACGGACAGTGAAGTCATCCCTTGGACAATTTTACCTGGTCTCTCACCCCACCCACTGAGCCCCAGACCACAAACCCACCCCAGTGGGTGCGAGAGGCCTTGGGCAGGATTCTGAGGCTGCAGCCCAGAGACACGGGAGAACTGAGTGGGATTCGGGGATGGAGGGACCCGGAACCAGAAATGGGTCAAAAATAGAAAACGGGCAGGAGGGGGCCCTGAACAGACGCCTCGCAGACAATCAGCAGAGCTTACGGAGTCTCCCTCGGGGAACATGCACACGCCTGTAGACTTCTGGAGTCCGATGCCCTCAAATACTCCCTGGACCTCAAACTGCTAAGCCCTGAAGATGTGGCTTTTCTGAACAAACTCAGGAACAAGTGAGCAAGCAGTGTTTCTGCTACAGGCTCCGCCAACGCCAGGGCTCCTTGCTCCTGGAAGCTGTTTTTAGGAAGTGACGTCAGAGCCATCCCCGCCTCGCCCACCCCGAACCTCTTTATCCCCGGGGGGAATTCTCCTCCTCCTCCTGCGGAGTCAGGTGGTCCATGCTCTCCCTGGCAGCCCTCCTTCCCTTCAAGTGTATTAGTCACGCACCCTGCTGTCGCTCCCGTGAGACCCCAGGCTCCGTTTACCTGGGCCTCTTCCCTAAGGAACTGTGACTCCCTGGACAGGGGAGGGACGTGCCCCGCTCACCCGGGCTCCTCTGCAGTAGCCCAGGGCAGGTAGTGAGATGCTGGTAAAACCGATTGTGGGAAAGGATGCTGAGAGGGCTTGGGCACTGGGTTTCCACCACTTTGCATTCTCCCATGTGATGAAAAGGCATTTACTCCTCAGATCTCAGAGCACACACAATTTTACAAAGGCCTGTTAAGATGACACAGCATTGCACGGTCTGAAGAGTCCTTTTGTGAAATTACCTCTGGAATTCGAGGTACCCCAAAGCTCCAAAACTGCCCCGGAATTCTTACTTACTCTGAAAACCGACCGTATCTGCTTCCCACGGGAAATGTTTTACAGTGGCCTTTGGCAAAAAGCAATTCGATTCTCTAACTGGACCCCAGCCATAGGCATGAGCTTCCATGTATAAAGTAGAGACTTTTCCCTGGGAGGGAAGAGGGAATATGAATGGGGCCAAGGGATGAAGCCCTAAAAGGCCCTGAAAAAGACTGAGGGTGGGTTAGGGTTTGGGGGAGACAAGGGTGTGCCCCAGGCCCAGCTGTTCAGTGTGCAGAATGGAAACAGGTCTTTAGCAGGTGAAAGTGCTTCCCAGGNCCAGGCAAGAACACTGGAGTGGGTTGCCATTTCCTTCTCCAATGCATGAAAGTGAAAAGTGAAAGTGAAGCTGCTCAGTCGTGTCCGACACTCAGCGACCCCATGGACTGCAGCCTTCCAGGCTCCTCCATTCATGGGATTTTCCAGGCAGAAGTACTGGAGTGGGGTGCCATTGCCTTCTCCGCTTGCTATCTGAGACCCGTGAATATCAAGGTGTGTGTGTCACCCACAGGGGCCTCTCCCAGACTTCTTCATCTCTCTGTGCATAGCTCACCTGCATTCCAGGCTTATCTCAGCCCACACGACTTCTGGGAAACCCAGCTAGAGGATGTCCACTGGGTCCAGCGCCTTCTCCACCAAAGGCAAGAGGGAGGACAAGATCCCGGGAAAGAGAGAGATCATCTCCTCCCCCAGGCAGGTCAAGCCACTTTTGTTTATCAAATTTACAAATTTTGTTTAGTCACTAATTTAAATTTTTTACAAAAGTCCTATCTGCTGTTAAGGAAGACATTTGAGATCCAAGCTCTGGTCTGCATTTTCAGTAAAAAACTCTTTTCCCTGAGTCAAAAAGGTATTCATCTCATGAGTGAGTCTAAGGCCATGTGTACTGTGGTGGGTTCCAGAATGTTGCTTCAGAGAAGAGACACACTGAATTGTACAAATGTGGTTGCTTTTTTGAGTAATCCAGACAAGGACATAAGTTCTCTGGTGTCCTGAAGATGATGCAGGGCAGAGAAAGGGCAGACAGGTGAGAGTCCAAGGGCCTGGACCTCCACCCTGCGGACCCGGTCCCTGCCCTCCAGCATCATCCACGTGGCCTTGAGCGAGCATTTAACCCCTGTGGTCTGTGCCTGTCTCTCCTTGGAATTCCCTCTTCACAGCCCCCAGGGCTGCAGCTGCCGCCTACAGTCTGGTGACTCAAATGCTCCTCTGTCCCAGAGCCCTGCTTGCACCCAGCCCCCTCCACAGCCTGTAGCTTTCTAGATCTCAGACAGACAAGTTGAATTAGTCCCCATGCCGTCTTCACCATCCCCTAGTTGGATTGGCAGTACCAACACCTCCGGAGTTGCTCTATCAAGGCCAAGAGGAGTGAGAACTCCCCCAGCTTTTAAGCCTGATTTTTCAGCCACTCCCACGATGGCCTGAATTGTCCTATTTGGTCTCGATCTATCTGAAACCTATTTGTTCCAAATACTCCCTTCCTTATTACGGATTATGCTGGAACTCCAGGCGGCTAAAGTCTCTCTGTTGGAAACAGTTCCCTACTCCTCACCACCCACAGATTCCACTTATACTTCCATAGGGGGCATGACCTGTCTACTCCTCCAGGTCCATCCCAAAGCCCCTCCCACTTTCACCCAACAATCCAACCGTCTAACAATGTGCAATCTAACACAAAGCTAACAATCTAACAATCTAACCTGACCTGTATGCAGGTCAGGCCACTGTGCCCACTGGGGGTCATTGTTCTCCCCACACAAAATCCCCCACCCCACCTTGGCGCCTGAAGGGGACCTTGTTTGCTTTCTCAAGTCCAATCCAGATTTCAGATCCTCAAGGAAGCCTTCTCGAGGAAACAGACCCTCAGGATAACTGTTCCGTTCTTCACTCTGCATATATCAGGATATCAGTGCATATCAGTCTCCAAATATATATTCTCTCTTCCCTGCACCCAGCATGATGCTGAGAGGTAGTCGGTGTGCAGTAAACATTTGTGGGATCAATGACTGGAAATTAAATGAACACAAATATCCACAGGTGGTTAGTAGAAAACTCCTGCTGAAGATGTGAAGGAAACCTTGGACAGCCCTCAGACCCACTTAGGAAAAGACTTACTCAGTCATGTTTACAAATGAGGCGCTCCTTTAGGAAAATGTGTCAATATCTAAAACTATCTCCATTTTATAGGCTATCCCTTTCAATGAGAAGGAAAATAATGGTTGTCTCTAGAGGACTTAATAGAGAGTCTAAAACAGAATTAAATTCTATTAGTGAAAGACAATGTCCTTAGAGAGTTATGTGCTTGGAAAGGAGAACTAATGCTATTTCTCATGCAGAGAGAGACTGAACTAAGAATCTCTAGCCCTGCTTTTCCCTTTGTTCTTTTAAATTATAAAATATGAAGAGAGAGGAAAACCTGAAACTGCAAAATGATTTAGACCAAGCGAAGTTAGGCAGCCTCTGGTGTGTGCTTTAGGCTAAGTGGCTTTACTTGTGTCTAACTATTTGCAACCCCAAGGACTGTAGCCCACCAGGCTCCTGTCCATGTGATTTTCCAGGCAAGAATACTGATTTGCCATGCCCTCTTCCAGGGGATCTTCCTGACCCAGGGATAGAGCCCACGCCTCTCACATCTCCTGCATTGGCCGGCCGGTGCTTTACCACTGGTGCCACCCGGGAAGCCCAGACAGACTCGAGAGAGAGTCACAACTCAGTTCCAGGGGTCTCGCAAAAGTTCCCATTTTTTCCTGATGCCTCACCCTACTGGTTGATTTCCCTGGTGGCTCAGATAGTAAAGCATCTGCCTACGATGCAGGAGACCCGGGTTCGATCCCTGGGTCGGGAGGATCCTCTGGAGAAGGAAATGGCAACCCACTCCAGTACTCTTGCCTGGAAAATCCTGCAGATTGAGGAGCCTGGTGGGCTACAGTTCATGGGGTCGCAAAGAGCCGGACACGACTGAGGGTCTTCACTTCACTTCACCCTACTGGGCTGCTCAGGGGTCTTCCTCCAGGAGCCCCCTGCTGGAGATTCTAACCCTTGGGCAACTCCTCTTTGTTTGTTGATTAGATGTATCTAAATCAAGAATCCTGTGTTTAGGGATTTAACAATTATTCAAAGTTGATGGTAATGTCATAAGTTTGGCAAGATCATTTTATTTTTTAGTATACTGCATTNCTCAGGGGTCTTCCTCCAGGAGCCCCCTGTTGGAGATTCTAACCCTTGGGCAACTCCTCTTTGTTTGTTGATTAGATGTATCTAAATCAAGAATCCTGTGTTTAGGGATTTAACAATTATTCAAAGTTGATGGTAATGTCATAAGTTTGGCAAGATCATTTTATTTTTTAGTATACTGCATTTTTAAAAATATTTATTTATTTGGTTGCTCCAGATCTTAGTAACAGCACGTAGGATCTTCAGTCTTTGTTGCGGGATATGGATTCTAAGATGCAGCGTGTGGGATTTAGTTCCCTGATCAGGGATCACACCTGGGCCCCCGACACTGGGAGAGTGGAGTCTTAGCCACTGGACCATCAGAGGAGTCCCTGCCAAGGTCACTTTAAATCTAATAAACCTGAGTTCAATTCAAACTGTGTGCAGTTGCTCATTCATAGTTTTGATGGGCTTGGAATACATTTTCCCTTGAACTGTGTGCCTACGTGTGTGCTCAGTCACGTCCAACTCTTTGCAACCCCGTGGACTGTAGCCCTCTAGGCTCCTCTGTCCATGGAATTTCCCAGGCAAGAATACTAGAAGGGATAGCCATTTCCTCCTCCATGGGGGTCTTCCTGACCCAGGGATGGAACTGGTGTCCCCTGCGTCTCCTGCATTGGCAGGTGGATTCTTTACCAGTGCGCCAACCGGGAAGCCCTCCTCTAAGTGCACTGGTTTGCAAAATATTCCTGTTACTAGTTTTTCAGTAATTTCTCGAGTAATGAGATTCTGAGACTCCTGCAGGTTAGATACACATTTGAGGCTTTTATGACTGTTTCATTGTCCATATGAGCTTTCTCATCCCTTTACTTTGCTTCCTTAAAATCTACTTCCTTATTTTCAGTTTTTCAGTTTCGTCCATCATCCATGCATCTTTTTCTCACAAGATTAAGGTACATTTTACACTAAAGACTAACAGGGTCTGTCACCAAAGGATCTTGATAAAGAAGAGAGTGTGGTATCGGGTGACAACACTGCTCTGAACAGACTAAGTGATTTACCATAAAATTCTGAATGTGAATCCAGTCCAGGAAAAAGTAAAGCACAGTTTGTATTCCTTTGCCTTATTTTCCCATAAAAGCTCCCCAGCATCCGTTTTACTGCATGTATCATTTCTCTTCCAAATCCATTTGTTAAATGATTTCCCAGCATAACACTTATCAAGCGCCTGCGTCCTGCACCAGGTCCTACAGTGATAAACCCATGGCGTGGCCTCCCTCTGCTGGAATGTTCCTTGTTCTGTATTTGAGATATGACACATGGCTATCATCCTCGTCAGCCCTGTGCTTGACTCACATGGCAACCTTATGAGGTTGGTAGTTATTCCCATTCTAAGTATGGGGAAGCTGAGAATCAGAATATTTACATAATTTACCCAGAGTCGCTGGCTAGTAAAAAGCCAGGGAGCCCGTAGATCTGAGTTAAAACCTAGATAATCACTATAATCTGGGTATCTAGATTGCTCTTCCAGCTTTCCAGGAAGCAGGCATGACAATCACCACCTCACTTTTTCCATCGACGCTATCAAAGGACCCTTGAGGTTACAAATCAGATTTGTGCCACCTCCATGGGGTACGAGCTCCTTGTGACTGCAGAACCCCATGGACCTCCTTCTCTGTGGATTCTTGAGAAATCTGAGAGCACAACCCTGAGCAAGAAATCAGAGAGTCGTCTCCCAAACCCAGAAAGGGCAGATTCGCCATAGGACTTTCACTCTAAACTCTAACCTTTGACGCGACTCTGAGTTCTGATAACTCCCTCAATTCCTCATTAATTGAAAACAACAAAACAAAAAAGCAGACCTTTGGGAAGTTAGAATTGTGGAAGTCGTCATAGCCTCGGGAACACCTGGGTGCTCTTGACACCCTGGTTCCCCCTACATCCCGCTTTTAATAACATCTTTAAAATCACTCATTGAGCTCATAATACTCACCAGCTGCGGTGCCAGGAGCTTTTACACACACAGTAGACGCTGCATCCACCCACGTCTAGGATGCTGGCTGACTCAGCAGGCTCACGGCAAAGGCTTTTCAGTTGGGGATTGACAGCAGCTCCAACCTTCCCAAACCGTGATGTTTGACTAGGTGACAGACTGCACGCCAGCTTCCAAGCAGCTCCCCTTATGAGCCCATCCCGAGAACACAGAGCATCAAGGAAACTGCCACCTGCACATTTATCTTTGTAGTTATATGTCTCCCTGTATTTTGGGAAAATAAAAAGAACAGTTCTTGGAATATACAGTTGCTCATAGGAAAAAAAAGATAAGACAAGGGGTGTTTAGAAGCTTCTGCAAACTGACATTTTATTTACATGATCTGATAGTGGTTATGGTTAGATTTTGAAGTTCAGAGAAATTGTTTAGGCGCTCGTATTAATTGACAAGAAACAGCCATGTAGCCAGAGACCAAGAGAATTTCTTCCTGAGACTCGAGAACAGGCTGGGGAAAGAGTTTCCCAGGTGGCTGCTTTCTCAATATTATGTTTAACAGAGAAGACTGCTGCATCCGAGGGCTCCTTACCTCTGAAGCCAATCCCAGGGGTCAGACCTAAGGTCGTGCTCAACCCAGCACTTTCGGCGAATAGCACATGGCAGGTATTTCCCTGGATCAGTGGAGGTCATAATTGTGACCTCTGAGGAAGGGAGCAAGCTTGAACATCCTTCCTGGAAACTTCGCCCTTGGCTCCTCTTTTAGTCCCCAGCTTCCTCCCTTTCTTCCCTCTTTATCAGTCCCACGGCCTGTGTGCGTGCGCGCCCGCCTTTGGTTAACACACCTACACAGGCAGAAAGAGGCATCTTTTACAGACTGGTCAACCTCCTCACCTTCACTGGGAAGGTCCAGCACGCACTCTCACCTCCTCAAGCCCACTGTCCTAGTCTGCTCAGGTTGACACAACAAAATATCCTGGCCGGGGGGACACACAGCAGGGGTGTATTCTACAGTTCCAAAAGCTGTGAGGTCAAGAGCAAGGTGCCCACACTCAGGTTCTGGGAGAGCCCCCTTCCTGCCTGCGGGCGGCTACCTTCTTCTCACTNGCTCAGGTTGACACAACAAAATATCCTGGCCGGGGGGACACACAGCAGGGGTGTATTCTACAGTTCCAAAAGCTGTGAGGTCAAGAGCAAGGTGCCCACACTCAGGTTCTGGGAGAGCCCCCTTCCTGCCTGCGGGCGGCTACCTTCTTCTCACTGTGTCCACTTGTGGAGGAAGCAAGGGGCCTCCTCTTACAAAAGCATCAGGGACTCCACTCATGGCCCAGTGATTCAAACTTTGCCTTCCAAGGCAGGGCGTGTGGGCTTGATCCCTGGTCAGGGAGCTAGGATCTCATATGCCCTGTGGCCAAAAATCCCAACACATAAAACAGAAGCATGATGGTAACAGATTCAATAAAGATTTTAAAGATGGTTCACATCAAAAAGTCTTTTTTTAAAAAGCATCGTTCTCTGGAATCAGGGCTCCGCACTTACCACCTGCTGTTCAGTCACCAAGTCGTGTCTGACTCTTTGTGACCCCTGGGCTGCTGCACACCAGGCCTCTGTCCCTCACCGTCTCCTGGAGTTTGCCCAAGTTCGTGTCCATTGAATAGGTGATGCCATCCAACCATCTCATCTTCTGTTGGCCTCTTCTCCTTCTGCCTTCAGAATCCTTCCGAGCATCAAGGTCTTTTCCCATGAGTCAGTTCTTCGCATCAGGTGGCTGAAGTATTGGAGCTTCAGCTTCAGCATCAGTCCTTCCAATGAGTATTCAGGACTGATTTCCTTTAGGATGGACTGATTGGATCTCCTTGCAGTCCAGGGGACTCTCAAGAGTCTTTTTTTTACCACCTAATTTACCTTTAGTTGCCTCCTTTCCTGCCAGGTCTCCAACACACTCACATGGTGGGTTAGAGCTTCAACATATAAATCCGGGGAGACAATTCAGTCCATAACACCCTCTCCTAAAACTGTCTCAGGCTTTGTGGTTTCTCTGTGTGAGTTTATCTGACCCCATGCTCCCCAAATTCTAGAGGATGGGGGGAGCTTGCCAAAGGGGCCCACTGAGGCCTCCTCACCTGGCTGCAGGTGTGCACAAAGCGTTGGGGGGGGGTGATGCTCAGCACATCAGCAACCCTTCCCAAAAGAACCCCTCCTCTCACCTCTGTTCCCATGGATTTGGGGCAGGGATGGTGCTGGAAAAGAAGCCTCATTATCCCTCCATGACCCACTCCATCACATGGGGAGATTGAGGCCTGGCTTGTTCTTTGCTAAAATTCTGAAGCAGAAAATTCTCCCTTTAATATCCTGGGCAGTCATCAGCATCTACGTGATAAAAGCAGATTTTTTAAAATGGCTCTCTATCATTTTTGCTTTATGAAAGTAAATATTTGTTTTAAAAAAATAGAAGAATAGGTATTAAAATGGTGTGGGAAGTGGAAGTTATCAGTGATACATTCTCTTTTTGCTTCTCTGTATAAAACAATTCCTTTTCACAGGAGACATGTGTTTCCTTTATAATCACAGGAAGATACCGAAAATGTGGTTTTTCAAAATTTGAAAATATAACACAGAAAAGACTACAACACTGTTAGGGCTGTACTGCTCAAAGGTGAGCCATTTCCTTTAGAAGGAGAATAATTCTCATGGGCTCCTACGCTTGATGATTTCTTCCAATATAATGTGCTTCTTATGTATGTACAAACATAAAGCTAGTTACACCCTCTTATTCCTTAGCAACTGGCATTTACAGAGAGCACTCAAAAAGAAAGACCTTAAAAACAGGTAACATTCAGATCAATGGTACTCAGATATGACAGATTGCGCTGTTTTGTTAAAATGGCTAGTTCTGTGTTGAATTGTATGTAGAAAAATATATCAGGGGCTTTATGCTGACTTCTCATTGCCTGGACTGCGTTTTATTATTCGTCTCGATGGGCCATCATTCGAATCACCAATATTATCATTGCCATCATTTACACTTTTTATTTTTCCACATATTCTCCTGGTTATTTTTAGCTGCCAATCCATTATGTTGACAGGCCAATCATTTTAAAAGTGTATTTCAAATGCAATGATGGACAATCAAAATATGCCAGTTAATAAAAACTTCCCTCGGCTCGTCTCCCGCTACATTTGCTGCTAACTGACTGTCACTCTGATGCTCCATGACACACATGGAGATGAGACCTGGGAGTCACAGCCCAGGGGGCCAAGCGTTGGGACGGCCATGCCACCCGCCCTTGGGTCTCCACCAAGAGGTGGGGGCTGAGGTCTCGGCTCACCTACTGTGCTTTTTGTCTCTCCTCTGAAAGTCTGTTGTGAAGTAATATATGGTCGCGTATCTGGCTGGCCTCATGACATTGCTTTAGTATAAAGTGTGCTTCTGCCTTCACGAATCTAGAACAGCTACGAAGAGTATCACCCTGAAATTCTAGGTTTTTAGGATACGTCAAGTCAAAATCTCCCCCTGTCAAATAACTTCGGAAAGCGAAGTCTTCCTCTGTGGAAATGGTCATGGTTAAGGAGGAGTTTTGTCTTCATGGGCCTCCCTGGTAGCTCAGCTGGTAAAGAATCCGCCTGCAATGCAGGAGAGCCTGGTTCGGTTTCTGGGTCAGGAAGATCCACTGGAGAAGGGACAGGCTACCCACGCCAGTATTCTTGGACTTCCCTCGTGGCTCAGACAGTAAAGAATCCACCTGCACTGTGGGAAATGTGAGTTCGATCCCTGGGTAGGAAAGACCCCCTGGAGAAGGGCATGGGAAACCACTCCAGTATTCCGGGGTCTTTGTATGTGGTTGAAGAATTCAACTAAACACCACGGTGAGCAGAGAAAGATGCTGCCCTGTGACAAATGAAAATGTGGGCCTTCAACTGACACAGCAGAGAGGGTCTCCAGAGAACCCCAAGTAGGTCCATACTGAAAATCCAGAAAAGACGGGGTATATTTTATGTATATATATATACATGCATACATATATACACACATATAGTTGATTCACTTCAGTGTACACCAGAAACAAAACCAACACAATATTGCAAAGCAGCTGTATTCCAATAAAAACTTACATAAGAATTTAAAAATAAACAAAATATATAAAGACAAAAGAAAACTTTCTAGTATTAAAAAATGCCAAACATTCTGTGATCATAATAAACCCATTGCTGCTGCTGCGAAGTCACTTCAGTCATGTCCAACTCTGTGCGACCCCATAGACGGCAGCCCACCAGGCTCTCCCGTCCCTGGGATTCTCCAGGCAAGTACACTAGAGTGGGTCGCCATTTCCTTCTCCAATGCATGAAAGTGAAAAGTGAAATTGAGTCGCTTAGTCATGTCTGACTCTTATCGACCCCATTAGCGACCTCATAGACTGCAGCTCACCAGGCTCCTCCGTCCATGGGATTTACCAGGCAAGAGTACTGGAGTGGGGTGCCATTACCTTCTCCAATAAACCCATTAGGTCTATACTAATTTTTTTTTTAAGTATCATTAAAACAGAAAACAAAAATGTAAAATACTCATGGAGAACTTGCAGACTGCTGTGAAGTTTCCATAAAATTTATTTTTTAACCTACCTAGGGCTTCCCTGGAGAAGGCAATGGCACCCCACTCCAGTATTCTTGCCTGGAGAATCCCAGGGACAGGGGAGCCTGATGGGCTGCCGTCTATGGGGTCTCACAGAGTCGGACACGACAGAGCGACTTCACTTTCACTTTTCACTTTCAGGCATTGGAGAAGGAAATGGCAACCCACTCCAGTGTTCTTGCCAGGAGAATCCCAGAGATGAGGGAGCCTGGTGGGCTGCCGTCTATGGGGTCGCACAGAGT
>SJYA01000395.1:15706-29981 GCA_006410615.1 Neotragus moschatus | reverse complement strand
TTATGGAAACACTTGCAGTTCATTGTCTGGTAGACACATCGCTCTTATCTGCCCTTCCCTAGTACCACTGTCATGACGTAAAGTCTCTATGTCTGTGGTTTTCTGTCCAAATTTCTCTCTTCTTAATAAGGATATCAGTCATCCTGAATTTAGGACTCATCCTACTTGACTGTGACCCCGTCTTAAGTTGATGACATCAGCAACAGCCCTATCTCCAAATGATGTCACCTGCACAGGTTCGGGGTACATGTGAATTTTGAAAGGTCACAATTAAACCCAGTAAAAATATCAACAGATATTCTTGAGCACCTGCTTAATCTCTTGATTTTCCAAATTTCACATTCCAATTTGAAAATTCAAAGAAGCAGCCTGCGCTAAGCCCGGATGTCCACTCTGCATTCAAGTCATTAAAGAATGCATTGTCATTGGAAAAGCATGACTTTTATGGGTGTTTTGCTACATTGGAGGAAAATAATGGGAGAGTGATTCTCTCATTCCTCATCCAATTAGCATTTTTCTGGGTACAAAGATACATAATTTGCATCTATCTTGGCTGGGAAAGGTTTCAATATTCATAAAAGTCCCTGTGCCTGAAATGCTTATTAATTTTTAATAAGACTGTAAGGGACCTCTTCCCTGGCCTGGCCCTCAGCTCTGCAAAGAGGCTTCCTTGGTGGCTCAGTGGTGAAGACCCCCCCTGCCAGTGCAGGAGACACAGGAGACATGGGCTCGATTCCCAGAGCAGGAAGCTCCCCTGGAGAAGGAAATGGCAACCCGCTCCAGCATTCTTGCCTGGGGAATTCCATGGGCAGAGAAGCCTTTTGGGCTACAGCCCCTGGGGTCACAAAGAGTCGGCACAACTGAGCCTAGCACAGAAACCGAGAGAAACAAGCAGCAGCAGGCCTTCCCCACCCCAAGGGGAGGAATTCCCCTTGGTCTTCCCATTTCGGGGCAGCAGGAACTTTTTGAGAAGGAAGCAGGAAAGATGGCAGAGGGTTGCTTTGTTTGGGGGGATGGTTTGCAAATGGAACCTGTCAAAGCAAACTCTTCCCTGGGAAAGCCTAGGGCTTCCCCATGGGACAGAAGAATGAGCCTTATTATCGGCAGACAGATAAAGCAGTGGTTTTTCCCACTCGAGAAGGTGTGTCCTTTTTTGCCGTGAGAAGACTTTCAACACCGCCTGAAGTAGGTTAGATGAAACTTTGAGGAGAGGACCAGATCCACTTACGGTGAAACTTGCGCAACATTCGGGAGTGTTTCCACAGCTATGTGATGTTTACCTCGTCTATGCGAGCTCTATCATCAATTACTTAATGCTTTTCTCTGACTCGTTTGAAAATGTAAATAATGTATTTCCATCCTGCACAATAATAACTGGTTAAAAAAAAAAAAACTGGTTTCATGTTCCAGTTATATGGTTGTTATATTTTCCAATTATATTTTCTCTAGTTCAAATTAAAATAATTATATAAGTAAAAAAAAAAANTACTTAATGCTTTTCTCTGACTCGTTTGAAAATGTAAATAATGTATTTCCATCCTGCACAATAATAACTGGTTAAAAAAAAAAAAACTGGTTTCATGTTCCAGTTATATGGTTGTTATATTTTCCAATTATATTTTCTCTAGTTCAAATTAAAATAATTATATAAGTAAAAAAAAAAATTCATGCATCTGTTGTGCAAAGCCCTCTCAAGCATCATCTGGGGAATCTTGCCACACTGAAGAAATGCCAACTTCTTAAACCTTTCATTCTGCACTGGAGTGTAGCCTGTTAACAGCGTTGTGATTCACGTGCACAGCCAATGACTCAGCCACGCACACACGTGCTTCGGTTCTTCCCCGAGCTGCCCTCCCACGCGGGCTGCCACGCAACACTGAGCTGAGTCCCCTGTGTTATATACTAGGTCCTTCTTGATTATCCACTTTAAACATAGTGCGTGTAGCTGTCCATCCCAAACTCTCTAACTAGACCTTCCCCTCATCCTCCCACCAACACTCCCACCATCCCTGGCAACCAGAAGTTGGTGCTTTAAGTCAGTGAGTCTGTTTCTGTTTTGTAAATAAGTTCATTTGTATCAAGGAAATATCGAATTAATGCACCCATGATAGTCTTGAGCTTCTTCAGTCAGCATTGTTGGCTCTGGACCTGAAAAGATGGCACAGGTCAAAACTAAGGAAGGCTGAAGACAGCTTGTACGAAGGCCAAGCCCGTACAGCCCTCCCTGCAGTCTTGGCTTTGGCTCCAGGCCCACTGCTGAGCGTGGAACCAGTTTTCCTCTGTAGGCCTCGGGGTCCTCGTCTACACAGTTGGAGTGTTGCTTAAGTCACCGCACTATTGTGAGTATTGACATCTCTTCATTCACAGANCATTGCAACAGATTGTATATTTTCTTAAAAACCTAGAGAACATCATTAAACACCCAACAGAACGCCGTGGAGGTAGTTGGAGATAGTCCAAATGACTGCGCATCACAGGCTCCCACCTCTGTTTTATCTAACTAAGGATGTAGGGCGTTTAATCCAAGAGCACAATAGCGATTTAAAATATTTATTTTTACCATGACATATCGTTTATTCAGTTTTACTTCAAAACATCACCTGGATCTGTGCATGCTGCTGCTGTAACCATGCAAATGTAAACGTTTAAATTATGATTGGATGACCTAATTATTTGGAAAGTTTGTAATGTTTTTTCTTTTTTAATTTCCCTTTCTCTTACAAAGGTACAGGAAATGGAGTACTTGTTGAAAGTCACTGTATATGTCCAAAGGGGAATTTATAATACTTAATGACTTGAGATCTCACTGCTGCTGAGTCCGCATTCTTCCCTGTGAGCAGCTGAGCCAAGAAAGGAAATCACAGAGGAATCTTTGATGTCAAAGAAAAGCAACTTGAATGTCAGGGAAGGGGATAATGGGTATGATTTCCTGAGAAAAGACAGGAGTAACGTAAACTAGAGTGCCGAGGGCAGCAAGGGAGCCTGCAACACCGCATGCCAGGATTTGATGTTTACTCTATAATAATATCGAGTAAGCATTCCTAATATTAGGCACCATGCAGTCGCACACTCCTTTTTCCTAGGGTGTCCTTAGTTCCTTTAGAAAAGGTAGAAGCAAACCAACTTTTACAGGAAAAATGTAAAAACCCAACACTTAACTACCCGGTTTTTCAATGAAATAAAGTAAAAATTTTGGCTCAATACATTTTCCCAAAGAAATTTGACAACATGGTACTTGGATAGTTTTCCTAGCACTCTTCCCAAGGTTTATCATTTGAGTGAGGTCATCAAGGTGACAGATGAAAGCTGTTATCATCTGTGGGATTTGTGCAAAGGAAACTTGTGGTAAACTTGAGAGCTCCAGGAAGACCTTTCCCTACTTAGCCACCTTGGCCTTGTTCTCCTTCACTCATTTATTCAATCATCGAGCCAACTGTGGAGGAAGCATGCCAGACAGAGACGAGAGTTTGCAGGTCACCTGTGCCTCCCTGAAAACTTGGCAAAGCTGCTTCTGTCTCACTCGCCATCCCCACCCTTCCCATCAAAAAGACTCAGATGCACCTGATGGCCTGGCCGCACGCAGGAGCCCACGAGAAGGTAAACATTTTCAAAGGCGAGAAAGGTCGACTGCTGCTGGTCAAAGAAAGAAGTTTGGGAAGTACAAAGGAAATTCCAACCTCAGCTCTCTGAGCCAACCCACTCGTTCGGTGCATAACCTTGCAACTCTGACCAGTGACTGATTTGCAAAACGACTATCCTGATTCGAAAAAACCAGGTTAAATGAATGTGTTTCCGCTATGTTCTGTTTCATCTGTTATATTCAAAGTTCCATGAATGTGTAATGTGTTTAAATTTTTGTTCATACAAATTAGGTTCAATCCATCTGGTCATTTTTCTTGGCTGAAACAACACATCCTCACAGCAGGAAAGTATGGGGTTGCTCATTTGCCCACAAGAAGTTCATGGCAGCAGTGCTGCCATCCCTAAAACGTGTGTGTGGCCTAATGAAAGCCAGGAGTAGGGACTTCCCCGGCAGTCCAGTGGCTGAGACTCTGCACTCCTGACACCAGGGGCAGAGGCTCAGTTCCCGGTCGGGGATTTAGATCCTGCAAGCCACACAGTGCAGCCAAAACAAAAGCCGCAAATAGTGTCTGAGCACCGACCACATGCAGGAGGAAAGGGAGCTCCTAGCAGCAAGTGGGATGACCATTCTGAGTCCCCAGAAGGAAGCTTCAAGGGGAGCATGACCTTGAAGGAGCTGTTTGGCGAGAGGGTTTGCCGACGAGTCCCACAGAATTATCGGGGAATATGCAAGGGATGGTTCCCAAGGGTAAACAGGGAGAAGATGCAAGCAAAGGGCAATAGCCCACCGCCAACATGATAAAAGGCAACTAGATTTTCTGGAATATTCTGCCCCCTCCAATGAGTGTCACCCTTGAGCCCAGAGACCTCGCATGCAAGAGGAAAGGTGGGCATCTCTTTCGTGTAAAGCACGGGTCGAAAGGGAGAGTGAATCCATGTCATCCTGTGCCCTGGTCCTGGGGTCCTCCAGAGGGAATGCAGGGGGTGGGGAGGGGTGCACACAAAGCACTTGGTCTGCGGGAGAAGGTCTTGTCAACGTGGACAGCTCAGCATCCAAATCCAGCCTCCCACGGAGAGAAGAGGGGCCCCAGCACGGGTGATGGGGGACGGAAAAGCACTCTGCGAGGTGCTTGTCGGAGTGTCCCGGCTCACTCCCATCCTCACTCTTACTGCAAGCCCTCAAAAGCTCTGTCTAAAGTCTGACTTACTTTGGAGAAGATAAAAGGCATCAAAAGACAGGGACTTGAAACATATCTGAAGAGTCACCTTTACCATGTGGCCTTGGGGGTGTTTTGAAACCCTCAGTCGGCTCACTGATTTCAGAGAAAAGGCCCAGGAACAGACACTAAGTTTTCCTTGCCAAGTGGAGCCACTACCTGAAAACAAGAGCCAGGCGCTCTCTTACCAAGAATTTGGAAAGAAAGGAAAGGCTCTGAGGCTCCAGGAAAGAGATGGTCTATCAGTGAGGAGCGGGCCGTCACAGGGACGCGCATGGCTCCATCCCACGTGGCCGGTGGTGGGTTCAGGGGTGCAGCAGGATGTGCCCACAGCTGGGAGGACTGCTGCGAACTCTCAGAGAAACTTTTTAATGACAGAGCCAGCAGGAAGTCTCGGCAGTGGAGAGACAGACAGACCCTGATCGTGTTTATCCAGCAATTTCCAAGAACAAAGGACATCAGATAAAGTGGACACAAATATTCTGGCCACTAAAATGATGCTTTCTGTTATCAAGTGGGGAGAGGTTGTCGGCTGTCACCACCTCTGATTTTCCCTGAACCAATGTTCACCCGCCTACTTCCTATCTCACTTGACCTCCCAGGTCCACTAATCCTAAGCAGGGGGTCCTAGCTAGCAGTCTCTGAAAAAGAAATATCACCTATGAAAAATTAATAAATCACCTTTCGGGCTTATTTCATTCACTCATACCATCAACATTCATTGTAACTTCCTATATGCTAAACACTGTCTGATGGCATCCAAATTTGAATCACATACAGTCCTAACCCTCAAAGAGGCTTGACTCCATTCTAGAGACTTCGATAAAATCCTCTGACACTATAGTTGTACAGTCAGATGCACAAAGAGAAGGGCCACCTAATTAGTCTGTGAGCTGCTCAGTGGTCTGAGCTAAGGTTAAATTCCTGTAGGAGATTTGTCTGGGCTGAACCTTTAACCCACCCCATCCCTTAAGGGGTGAAAGCTAAAAGAAGGTAGAGGAGAAGAGAAGAAAAAGCAAAAAGGTGTGTTATAGCATGGTATGTTTGAAAAAACCCTCAAGAATTTTGGCATAGAGTTTGAAGTAAGGAATGATGACAGATGAGGTGAATTACACAGGAGCCAGAAGCTTGCAGGCAAGAATTTCTCAGCAAAGGTTGAATGGACTCCAGGGTGGGGTGAGGTCCATGGTAGTGAGCCATGGGAAAGAGATTAATGCCCGGCCACCGGGAGCAAATTTGCAACTTTATTGGGAGACATAAAAAGAACCCTCAGATAGAGGCTTGTTTATGGAAAGGATGGCTTAGTATCACAGATTCATCATTTTTCCCAAAGTCAATCTGATGCAATTCTAATGAGAGGACTTTTCCTGGTGGGATGGAAAAATTTTATTCTAGAATTCTGTTTTGGTGAATAACTAGGAGAAGATATATTATTCTCCTTGAAATTCATTTGTTGGAGCCCTAACCCTTGATACCTTAGAATGTGACCATATTTGGGGAAAGACTCCTTATAGAGAGGCAGTCAAGTTAAAATGAAGCTGTTAGACTGGACCCTAATCCAATATGACTGTCATCTTTATAAAAAGAGGAAATTTGGACACAGATGTGAACAGAGAATAGATGATAGGAGACATAGGAAAAAGGCGTCCATCAACAGGTGGAGGAGAGATTCCTAGAACACATCTTCNAGTCCTTATAGAGAGGCAGTCAAGTTAAAATGAAGCTGTTAGACTGGACCCTAATCCAATATGACTGTCATTTTTATAAAAAGAGGAAATTTGGACACAGATGTGAACAGAGAATAGATGATAGGAGACACAGGAAAAAGGCGTCCATCAACAGGTGGAGGAGAGATGCCTAGAACACATCTTCCCCTTGCAGCTGCAGAGGATACCAACTGAGGCAACAGCTTGATCCCAGACTTCTAGCCTCAGAGCTTTCTGTTGCTTAAACNCTGACCAACCTCTTCTGTAGTATCTACTATGGTGTCCAATTCAGTTCAGTTCAGTCACTCAGTCGTGTCCAGCTCTTTGTGACCCCATGAGTCGCAGCACGCCAGGCCTCCCTGTCCATCACCAGCTCCTGGAGTTCACTGAGACTCGCGCCCATCGAGTCAGGGATGCCGTCTTCTATCCAATATAGTTTTCACCTCAGGAGTTTGATTTCTGTCCTCTTCTACTTTTCACGTCTCTGCTTAAGTTTTAAACGTGGGGAATACGGTTACAACTGTACTTCAATGCTATTGGCTAACATCGGACCCCTTTGTCAGTTCTGCGTCAGTTTTTATTTTGTCAACCTTTCTTAGTCATTTATTATTTAATTATTTTAATTGGAAGACAATCACAATATTGTGATGGCTTTGGCCACATATCAACATAAATTGGCCACAGATATACAAGTGTTGACTGATTTAACTCCATTTGGGGCCACAATTCTCAGCTTCTCTACGTGCCTGCTCTTGAACTTTGTATCCCTATCAGAATTATTGCGCTTTATCCTGAGATACAGCTAAGTTACTTGGAAACAGCTTGATCCTTTTGGATCTGGCTTTTAAGATCTTCTAGGTGGGAAGAGAGCAATGCTCAGGCTAGATCTAGTTTATTGCCCACCAGTTAAGGTGAGCCCCTCTTCTGTGCTCCAACACCTTGTGGATCATGAAGTTCTCCAGTCTGGCTAGTGAAAGGAGGCACTTTTCTCAGACTGTGGTAGCAGCAGGCACTCTTACCGCTGATCCTTTCGAATGGTTCTTTCCCAAGACAGCTTCCTCAAATGCACGCGCCAGGGACCATTCAGCTGCATTGTCAAGAACGCTCTTCATCTCTGGAGTTTTCTCTCTGTGAAGCCCTTGCTCCTCTGTATCCTGACATGTGAGCACCATGATTTTCCTGGACTGCCGGCTCTGACTTCTCAACTCAGGAGTAACGGAGCTCTGCTGGGTCACCCCTGTCCTGCATGTGGGCTGTAACTCTCAAGGCNCGCGCCAGGGAACATTCAGCTGCATTGTCAAGAACGCTCTTCATCTCTGGAGTTTTCTCTCTGTGAAGCCCTTGCTCCTCTGTATCCTGACATGTGAGCACCATGATTTTCCTGGACTGCCGGCTCTGACTTCTCAACTCAGGAGTAACGGAGCTCTGCTGGGTCACCCCTGTCCTGCATGTGGGCTGTAACTCTCAAGGCAGCGAAATTGGACAGTTATCGGTTTCTTGTCTCACAGGATCACCGGCTTTCATCATCCAAAGTCTGGCATCTTGAAAGCCATCATTTCTTACATTTCGTCTGCTTTTTGGTTGTCTCAGGCAAGAGGGTAAATCCAGTCAAGTTTCCACCTTGGCAAGAAGAAAAAGCTATTTTGATGGAATAGAATATTGCAGTTTTAAGAAATAAGCTAGAGTAAAAATTAAGTTTATACCCCTTAGTGTCTATCTTGAAACTAAATATTGGATGAAAAACATTAGATTTTAAAAGTAAGATATTCTGCCTGAAACCATTTACATAGTTTGAAAATATACAAATTTCCCCTGTGTATGAATTTTGTATACTAAATGCATAAAAGTGTGGGTAATGAAAACCCAAGCTAATGTCAGGATTATGATGCCTCAGGGAGGAGATAATTGGGGGAGAAGACCAAGAAGTAATAAAAAGAGGGCTTAAAATTTATCTCTGGGACTTCCCTGGTGGTCCAGTGGTTAAGATTTTGCCTTTCAACACAGCGGGGTGTGAGTTCGATTCCTGGTCAGGGAGCTCAGATCCCATATGACTCATAGCCAAAAAAACAAAACATAAAACAGACACAGTGCTGTAACAAATTCAATTTTCAAAAACTTTTTTTAAATGGTCCACGTTGAAAAAAAATTCTTACAAAAAAACTTTATCTGTAATGTCTTACTTTTCAAAAAATAAAAAATATGAAACAAGCATGTGAAAAAATTAAGAAATTAGCATTCCTTAACTCTGATGACTGGTTTATTAATGAACTACATTCTTTCTGTATCTTCAAATTATTTCATAATTTAAAATGACTATCATTTAGGTTATTGGTAACTACTGCTATCAAGAATATTTGCATTTGCCCTTGGGTCTCAGATTCTCTGCTCCTATTTACATAATTAAAAAGCTCACAGAGGTGACTTCCTGAGGGGAAAGAAGGCCTTCTTCTAAGAAAGAAATATCCAAGATAATACAGCTCCGCAGAGGTATATTGTTCTGAGTGATGAGATGTTTTTAGAAGTGTAAGCAGAGTTCTAAAAGTACATTGCTGCAAAATATTTCCCTGTGGGAAAATTTTTTTGTAAATATTCATTTAGAACAAACTATGCATGCAAATTCTGATCATTGTCTTGCTTCTAGGGAGATGACTCTGTGTGTGTGTGTGTGTGTGTGTGTGTGCGCACGCGCGCACATGTGCACGTGTGTACATCTTTCTCATTCAACTTTAACAGGAATAGAAAATCTCAAAGACTTGAGGAGATCTGTATGCATATCCCAGGACTATCAAAAGGAATATAATGCACTTGACATCCACTGTATAGTATTGCTTAAAGTTCACTAACACCCTGATACATGAGTTGATGTTAAGACTATTATCATACATTACCTTGTTGGGTGAGACAGGGCTAGACTAGACTCCTGTGAGTACATGTGCTGTTACCCTGGAAGACCATGGGGAGCCACACTATTCCAGGTAACAAGAGGAGACAGTTCTGGGGATAGCAGACAAGCAACTAAAACTGCATCCTCTCTTTGTCAGCATTTCTGCTGATCTGGCTTGGACTCTGATGCAGAGCCTGGGCTCTGAAGGTAGTAACACGGGCAGCCACTCGGAGCATTCCTTGTGGTCTTTGTCCTTCCATTATCCCCCAACGTTCCATTTACTGCTGTTGTTCAGTTGCTCAGTCATATCTGACTCTGTGATCCCGTGGACTGTAGCTCGTCAAGCTCCTCTGTTCATGGGATTTTCCGGGCAAGAATACCAGAGTGGGTTGCCATTTCCTTCTCCTGGGGATCTTCCCAACCCAAGGGTCGGACCTGTGTCTCCTGCATTGGCAGGGAGATTCTCTGCTGCTGAGCCACCAGGGAGCCCCTAAGTTCCATAAGTCTTTATTAAAAGTTACTGTCCTATCTCTGTGATGCCTAGGGGCAGCTACCTTGGTTGTTGTCAATGTAACTTGGAAATAATTTGAGGAGGACCACTTTCCAATCATTGAGCTATCAGGCGTCTCTCAAGAGATCCATGTCTGACTTGTTGAAAACGTGGTTTAGCTTGTAGTTGTGGATTGGTGAGGACCGGCCATCCGGACACAACTATCAGGAAAGAAGCAGAAATCTGAGTTTGGCGCTCACGACATTCTCTTACTGCTCTGCAGCGGGAACTCTCCATCTCCTTTCTCTTTCTTGACCGACTCAACAGACACTCACTCCTGACTGTCAGCAGGGTTATAGTGCAAGTGAGCAACAGCGGTTTTACTTTACAGATGCCCTGAATCCACTTACCCTTATAGAGAAGCAACTTTGGCGCTTCAATATCGGCGATAACGACTTGTGCCCAGGCCTGCAACTGATCAGGCTCTCAGCTGAAGGCAACCAGGCACAGAAGAGGAGGGGGAAGGGAATAAAGGAAAGAATAAACTGTCAAATGCCTCTCCAGTCAAAGACTTATCAGGAAAACGGAGCCCACTCTAGGTATTTCAAACAGAGGAAATGCAATACTGGAAATGGTTTAAACAGGTCCCGGGAAAGCAGAGCATTTAAACAGGGGTGGCAGGCAAGGTAGAGATGGAAAACGGAGGGCAGCTACTGCCCCCAGGGCAAGGAGGTCATGAGGGGAGACCAAGAGCCGCCCAGGATCTGGCCACTCGGTGGAAACGGCAGTGGTGGCAGGTGGATCCGGCCAGAGCTGGAGCCCGGAGAAAGCTTGGTTGTGGCTGGAGACGCCACCGGCAGAAGGGAGGGGCCACGGAGCCTGGTTCTTTCTGGCCGCCTGCCCACCAAACCTACTTGTCCAGGACCCTGAGGGCAAGGGAGCTGGGAGATGGAATCCCAATGAAGTACAGCGGAGCCGGGAAAAGGCAGGGAGTGGCTCTGAGTGCAGTTGCCAAATTAAATACAGATGCCCCATTAAATTAGAATTTCAGATAAGCAACAACTAATTTTTAGTGTAACTGCTATATGCAAAATTTGGTACATAGTTATTCAAAAATTTACTCTTTTGCTTATCTGAAATTCAAATTTAACTGGGCATCTTGTGGGCTTATGTGCCAATCTGGCAGCTCCATATGAAAGCAAACAGCAAAATGTCAGCACATATGACGGTGAATGCTAACATGAGCTCCAAAACACCCCTTGGTCCAGAGGGTAATACCCGTGAAGGAAGAGGGCTTTTGCAAAAGACTAAAGGTCCATTGTATGGACCAGATCCATTTTCTGATGCTGGGAAAGACTGAAGGAGGGAGGACAAGGGGATGACAGAGGGTGAGATGGCTGGATGGCATCACTGACTCGATGGACATGAGTTTGAGTAAGCTCTGGGAGTTGCTGATGGACAGGGAGGCCTGGTGTGCTGCCGTCCATGGGGTTGCAAAGAGTCAGACATGACTGAGCGACTGAACTGAACTGACTGAAATGTCCATTGCCAAAAAAAAAAAAAAACCAAGAATTAGGGAGAGATTAAGGAGTTAATACATCAGAGTCTTCAAAATATTTCGTAAGAAAGATCAAGGGAAAGGGGATTCCTGTGAATGTTGGGAAAGAAAGCCCGAGACTGGGATCTGGGAGCTGGGAGTTGTACCTAGGATTGTTGATAATGGGGAGGGCCCCTGACTGAAGTCTGCAACTCATTAGAGGCCAAAAGATGCTCAGTGGCAAAATCCAAAATCCAAAGAACATGGTAAGGCATCATTTTGAAGGGTGAAGGAGAACAAGCTTTGTTTGGGCCTCTCTTCACCTTCCTGTGCTGTGGTGAAATAGAAAAATAAACCAGAAAAGAAGTGGAGAAAACACTAGCCCTCTCTGCATCCCAGAAGATCATCAGGAGCTTGGAGCAGGGCCAAGTGCTACCTTCTGTTCTTACAGAGGAAATTATAAAACTCCATAGATATAGGGGCTTATTTGGGGTATTGGATTACCAGTGGGTCAACTAGTCAGCAGGGCTGATCGAACCCAACGTCTCCCATAGGATTCTCTTTTGTCATCCCTTTTTAAGCATGTACACACATGCACACATATACACATTTACACACATATATACAAACACATACAAATACACACACACATACACATACACACACATATAAACACATACACACAGACACACATATATACACATGCACACACACGTGGAAGGCGAGGAAGATGGTTCAGAAATGATTCACACTGCCCACCCCACCTAAACACACGATGACTCTCCTTTATTACAGAGCAGTTGAAACACCTTAATTCCCAGGCCTCTCCCCACCATCAATATCCAAGTCTTGAAGTCAAGAGGGCCTCAAACACACTTACAGCAACTACTGAGGGTGGATTCTTTGGGGCAGCAGCTAGGACTGGTCCGTGATGAGCAAACCATACCATGAGTATTCAGGGGTGAGCTACTATCTCGTGAAAGGCGTACTTCTAAATATCTCATCCACGGGGTTCCAATAACAAACACAAATGAAAAAGATCTTGGTCAAAGGCTCAGACGTGGGCAACTATTCAAGAGAAAGCTTTTGAGGGGCTTAGGCAGAAAGCTTTCTCTCCTAAGCCCAAGTTTTGCTTGCACATGAAGATTTTGCAAGAATTTTAAAGATCAGAAAGTAATGTCAAGTTTATGCAGCTTGCCCAGAGTAGACTCCTGGCCTCAGGATCAAAGGCTAAAAATTATTTCTGCCTGCAGCAAATCTCACTCTACCTGAAGTGGAATCAATCTTCAATAAAATAAGTTACGGGTTAGAGGGAGTTGTAGGTAGAAGAGACAGATGTTGAGAGTGGGAGAGAGTCTCTGCAATTCAAGACAGCAATTCTGGGACAAAACACATAAGGAATGGCGCCTCTCAGGCTTTGATACTTTGCCTAAGTCCTACCTCTCTTGGCAAAATGATCCATTGGGCAAACATTTCTATAAAGCTTCCTCCTCAGGGTCCCTATTGGTAGTTATAATACAAATGTCCTACCGCTGTTATCACACAGTCTTTAGAAACAAAGCACAGGGTCTTTAGATTTAGACTCTGAATCCCCAAGTCCAGTATGGTAAGTACCAGCCATCTATAACACTGCTATTGCATACTGAAACTGTTGGTTTTTAAATTATATTTTACTTTAATTATAACTCCGTTGGTAAAGAATCTGCCTGCAGTGCAGGAGAGCCTGCATTCCTGAGTCAGGAAGATCTGCTGGAGAAGGGACAGGCTACCCACGCCAGTATTCTTGGGCTTCCCTTGTGGCTCAGCTGTGATGTGGGAGACTTGGGTTCAATCCCTGGGTTGGAAAGATCCCCTAGAGAAGGGAATGGCCACCCACTCCAGTGTTCTTGCCTGGAGAATCCCATGGACAGAGGAGCCCGGGGAGCCCCAGTCCTTGGGGTTGCAAAGGGTTGGACACGACTGAGCAACTAACACTCTGTAAATCTACCTCTTCAGTTTCATGAAGCCTAAATGCAGAACAAGTCTTTCACAAGAAAATTTAGCCTTGAGATGTAAGGATAAAATTCATATGAGATTTCAAAGACANGCCCCAGTCCTTGGGGTTGCAAAGGGTTGGACACGACTGAGCAACTAACACTCTGTAAATCTACCTCTTCAGTTTCATGAAGCCTAAATGCAGAACAAGTCTTTCACAAGAAAATTTAGCCTTGAGATGTAAGGATAAAATTCATATGAGATTTCAAAGACATGGTATAAAAGATAAGCAGGTAATGGATACAGTAAATACGGATGAGAGATTTTCTTAATAATCTCTGCCCCTGGCCCTAAAATAGGAATTTAATTGAAGATTACCTCAGTCTTAACCGGAAGACAGCTGCCCAACAATTCTAAGGAATGTTTAGGAGCAAACCTGGAGACTTCCCAGGTGGTCCAGTGGTTAAGACTCTGTGTTCCCAATACTTTCAGCGCAGGGGGTGCAGGCTTGATCCTTGGTCAGGGAACTAGGAACCCACATGCCATGCGGTGCTGCCAATTTAAAAAAATAAATAAAGCTGCTTGTTAAGGTGAGGTCCTAATCACCAAGCCTGACTTTCACTTTTTCAGAAATAATGATAGTCGCTGGAATATATGAAATCCAGGGACTACGTAGAGTTCAAATGCCCGTCAGATACGGCCAGACCTCTGTCTGAGCGACATTATGCCCACTTCATTAAGCAGCAGAAACTATAAGCGGAGGAACAGAGTTTTACTACATGATCCTGGGCTCATGGGATGAAGTGAAGGTGGCCAGCCACGGCTGGATTCTTGCCAAATTTTTCCCTCTATGGTCAGATAAGAAAGGGGCCCAAAACCTTAGAG
>SJYA01000395.1:0-15606 GCA_006410615.1 Neotragus moschatus | reverse complement strand
TGAGTCAGTTCTTTGCATCAGGTGGCCAAAGTATTGGAGCTTCATCTCAGGTGACCTTCAGGACAGTTGTAAAATGTAACCATGTACTTCTTTACCCCTGATTTATCATCTAAATCCCTTGCATCGGCGGCCAGTTAATGGCCAGGTGAGTCCGGTGTGTCCTGGGGAGAGGAAGGGCTGAGTCTTCTGAATGACCACACATTCTGGGAGCAGAGCTCACTGACGGCAGGCTGGACCTTACAAATGTCCACCAAGGGAATTTCCCTTGTCCACAAAATATAGGCAGAATGCAGTGAGGATCACCGAGACAACACTTGAAATTAATATTTTATTTACACACACATCCAAAACACCATGAGACTAACAAGAGGAAAAAATGTTGCAACGATTTGCTTTTCATGGGACTTTCCAGAAGGATGCTAAACACCTTAGTTTGCAAAGGTCTGGGTTCCCTCTGCAGAGCAGTTTGTCCCTGCAGAGTCCTGTCACCCCCAAGCCCCATGCCACATCCCCAAGCAGCACACTGGGCCCTGCACAGCACCCGGCTCTGGAGGCTGGAGACTGCTTGTGCCGTGGGATCCTGAGAGCAAACGGGGAGTGTGATCACGCATACGGGGTGTGAGATGCCAAGGACAGGGTGACACGGAAAAGCTAAAATATCAAACATGCAGAAACAGAATAGTTTTTGCATAAATCCAAATTTATCCCTACCCCTGGAATTTCTAGTTTAGGACAAAATCCTAAATTCACATTCCAAAGGCTGGCCTGTCTGACTCTGACAGTCCTCTGGGTGGGGGGTATTGAGAAACATTTATCCATCCAGGAAACCACACATGGTGGAGTGTTTGTGGCTTCATCAGTGTATTCGGGTCACTTTAAAGGTGGAGCGTCTCTGTCTCTTTCCTGGCCAAGTTCAAGACTGCGCCCCCCGCCCGGCCCGCTGCCCCGCCCCCGGGGGTTGTGAACTAGACCTTGGGACAACAGAGTTAGGTTGTCCAAATCAAGCTGGAAACACAGAGAAAGGAGGAGAAGGAAAGAACTCCCAGGAAAGCTCAACTTTCTTGTGTTCCTATTGCTGTGTTTATAGATCAAGAATTCATTTAAAAAGCAGATTTCGTATGGGGGGACGAAGCAGAGACTGGACCAGAATCCTTTGGTGCAGAGCGCCCCCCTGTGGTCAGACTCATGAATTTTCCCAAGAGCACAGCCGCGACGCCCGGGCTTGGGGACACGGGCTGCGCCTGGACAAACGCACCCAACCTCCCCACCTGCGGGCTCAGGCCCACCCCAGACTCGCCCCACAGGCTCACCCCGCTTTCTGGGTTTAAGACCGATGGCAGGGTTACGACCCTGGACCAGGGCGCAGGAGTCCCATCACCTTCTCTGTGTCCCCACTTCCTCAGGTTGCCCCACATCTGAGACCATCGCCCTGCACGGCGCCCACCCCCTCGCACCCACTCAGCCCTGCTTTGACTCAAAACCACCACCCACCAGCGAACTCCATTCTTTCCTCCACATTCAGGCCATCCTGTAGGCGGGGGGCACCCGAGGTGACTTCAGATGTGGGCCAGGGATGTTGGCCTGGCTCCATATCTGACACTTGCCTCCTCACTTAGGATTCTTTCCCCGCTGCAACAACTCTGTGGCGTAGTGATTATTTCCCCCATTTTACAGATGAGGAGACTGAGGCTTGGGAGGTTAAAAATGCACTTCTTGTGAATTTCCCCAGACATTATCACCCTGTTGGGTAAGACCTTGCCAGTTCTAGCTTGTTGTAGCTCCTCTCCATGGAGGCAGCCCCAGCAACTCAGCAAGGACCCCTCCATCACTGGTGTGCGGGCATCTCTGGTCTCTGGGAAACTCACACAGGCCCTCCTTGCTCGCACCTCTGCTCATGGGGCCGTGGGGGTCAGCACCCCTTCTCCACGGCTGCGGGTGGTCTCTGGGAGAGATTGGGACGTACCTGGGAGGACCCCAGTGTGTGAGCCTCCGTCTGCCCACAGCCAGGCGGCACTCCTTATAGAAGGGGGCAAAGCCTCGTGTCCTCCCAGGCGCCCTGTGTGGTGGCCAGCCACTCAGCTGACAGCTGCTGCGTCTGCAGCCCTCTGGCCACAGAGGCATTCCCACCCCTAGAGAGCAGAGAGGAGCACGTGGTTTAGTGTGTCTGCTTCCTCTGGGTTGTTTTCATAGAAACGATGCGGAGCGCCCATACAAAGTCTTAAGCACAGAACCTGAGCCAGACTGCCCGTCACCCCCCTCGCGGTGTGCCCGTCACCCCCCGCGCCGTGTGCCCGTCACCCCCCGCGCCGTGTGCCCGTCACCCCCTGTGCGGTGTGTCCACGTCTGTGGATCATCTCTCTTCCTCCTTGGTCTTCCCTGTCCTCCCACCTCCACGTGAAGGCAGCCACTTGGGATTCTTCCCACTTAGAACAACACTATCACAGGCTTGAGTGCCAGGTGCTGGACCACAAAGGGGAGAGAGATGTGATAAACAACATTTAAAGCACTGCAGAGTTTGATTTTCATGTCTCATATCTGCCTCCGGAGATTCTGCTAAATGTCTTTTATTCCTCTCTTCATAAATCCTTAGGATAACAGCTTTATTTTGGGAATTAATCCAGATTCCCATTACTCATTGATTTATACTTTCTGGGAGTGTAACTCCTCATTGTTAAGTTACAAAGATTTGAAAGCTACGTTAACTCTTTCTGGCTACAGTAGTAATAGGGTTTCTGTCGTTTAGTCTCTAAGTCGCATCTGACTCTTAGTGACCCCATGGATCATAGCTTACCAGGCTCCTCTGTCCGCGGGATTTCCCAAGCAAGAATACCGGAGTGGGTCGCCATTCCCTTCTCCAGGGGAGCTTCCCAATTTAGGGACTGAACCCACATCTCCTGCATTGGCAGGTGGATTTTTTTTTAAACCACTGAGCCACCAGGGAAGCCCATAGTAATAGGGAGGTATTGCTAAATCTCAGGCATTTTAGAACAGTATCTTAAGAGCATTAATGTAGTTTTAAAGGGTTTCCGAACTAAAAGCGGGTTGAAAACTGGCTTCTGAGAGAACCCAATTTATACTATCATAGATGGTCCACACGCAAAGAACGGCTTCCCTCTTGAATCCCCTCTACAAGCAAGTAAGCTCTGGAACGGGACTCCAGGGCTCAAACCTTGGTTCCACCTCTCACTGGCTGTGTGACCTCAGTCATGCTGCCTGACCTTTCTGAGTCTTGGCGTCCTCGTCTGTCAAATGAGGAAAGTAAGATCCGCTTCATGAGGCGGTGGTGAGGATAAAATGATAACCGTGTGCGTTACGAGCTGAGAATGCTGCCTGGCAAATAGCACTGACTGGTATCTGCTGGGAAGCAAGCAGGTAGCTCTAAGCCCTTTACACAGGCTGACTCACTGAGCCGCTCAAGAACCCTGAGCCTGGGCTCAGTGAGTGCTGGCCAGTTTCTGTCGGTTCTGACCCCTGACACTCACTCTCTCCAACCAGTGGCTCCTTCCAGATTTCAGCCAGGAACCCACGCACAGCCAGCCTTTGAGCCCTAATAGGCTCTGGGCAGAGTCCATCACGTGACCTGAGTCTAAGCCAATCAGAGCCTCACAGCATCTCCGTGGTGACTGGCGTATCTGGCCCCAGGCCCAGTGGTATGGGCTCCTGCTGCCCTTGAACCTGAGGCTGGGGCTACCACCATCCTAAAAGCAAGGCCTGCCCACAAGGGGGCCAGCTCAGAGGAAACTGAGTCACCAAGGGAGGGGGGAAGCCAGGTCCACTGGCTGCATAAGCCCCACTCAGAAAACCTCCCTGAAACACCCAGACTCGGCTTCTCCATGCCTCGTGCCCGCCAACTCCTTTTAGGTTGACTCAGTTCAGTTGGGATTTCCCACACAGAAAGTCTGACCTGACACAGAAAAGTACAAATACGATTATAAACGGTGTGAGAAAATGAATTCCTTTCCCTCTGTCTTGCCTCTTACCTTGGGAGCTTCTAGTCAAAGCTTTGAAGTCCCTCCCCTCCCCTCCGCCCAGGATGGGGGTGCGGAGCAAGCAGAATTGACTTGTTTGGTGCAAGGCATTGCCTCCCAGAGCCTCTTTTTCTATTGAAAGTAGATCGTAGATCAGAGCTAACCGGAGTCTAGGGGTAAGGTGGTGGGGAGTTATAGGTGAACGGGTACAGAGTTTGTATTTCTATATGGGGTGATGAAAAGANGAATTGACTTGTTTGGTGCAAGGCATTGCCTCCCAGAGCCTCTTTTTCTATTGAAAGTAGATCGTAGATCAGAGCTAACCGGAGTCTAGGGGTAAGGTGGTGGGGAGTTATAGGTGAACGGGTACAGAGTTTGTATTTCTATATGGGGTGATGAAAAGATTGTGGAAATAGTGATTCCCATCACACGACATGATGTATGTACTTCTTGTTGTTCAGCTGCTAAGTGGTCCTACTCTTTTGCTACTCCGCGGACTATAGCTCGCCAGGCTCCTCTGTCCACAGGATTTCCCACGGACAAGAATACTGGAGCGGGTTGCCACTTCCCTCTCCAGGGGATCTTGCCCACCCTGGGATCTAACCCATGTCTCTTGCATTGCAGGGGGTTCTTTACTGCTGAGCCACCAGTGAAGCCCAGTGTATTTAATGCCATGGAGTTACACACTCTAAAACAGCAAACTATGTATTATTTATGTGAAATTTTCTTTGCTGTATTTAATCGTAATAAAGAAATACAGTAAAGCTCCAGCCCCACCGAGGAAAGCGTGTGACTGAAGAGTCTTATCAGGGCCTCGGAATCCTCATCTTCAAACATGGGAAACAGGATGTGCCGGGCACCGAGTCTGGTGATGGACAAGGCCCGGGGCCCAGCCAGTGGCTACAGCCTGGCCAGCGAGAAGCGTCGGGGCGGCCTCGGTGTCCTACACAGTCCAAGCCTCCTGCCTCTGGGGTCTCACTCCCAGCCCTTGCTGGCCAGACCTCCCCAGCCTCTGTACCGAGCGTTGTTCAGCCGGCCGTTCTTCACGCGCTCCAGTGTTCTTGCCTGGAAATCCGACAGCCCATGGGGTCACCAGAGTCGGACACGACTTAGCAGTTCAACAACAACAGTTCCTCAACCCCACCTCCCAGGCTTTGCCAAACGAACTAAAGGGCACAATCTTCCACCATCAAGCCAGCCAAGACTCAGACTCCACCTGTAAGTTTAGGGGTCCCCAGGGCTACCTCCCAGCTCAGACCAGTTGGCCACAAATGTGGGGGTCCCTATGGACACCCACAGGATTGATAATTCGCTAAAGGGACACAGAACTCAGGAAAACGCTGTCCTTACAGGGGCAGCTTTATTATAGCAAAAGAAAATAACTCAGAACCAGCCCAAGGAAGAGACCCATAGGACCAAGCTAGGCGTGGGAGCGTTCCAAACTCGAAGTTTCTGTATCCCCAGGGACACGGTACCCTCCTGTGGCTGATGTGTGACAGTCCACACAGTGCTCCCAGCCCAGGCAGCTCCCCCAAGCCTCCATATCCCGAGTTTATCATGGGAGTTTCATTACAGAGGCGTGACTGATGGAATCACCACCTGCGTGACTGACCCCCACATTCAGCCCCTCCCTGGCCCCCCCAGATTTGGGCTGACAGCATGTGGATCAAAGCTCCAACTCTCTAATCCCATCGAAGGTCTTTCTAGCCTGGCCAGCCTGCATCGTGAGTCATCTCATAAACATAAAATATCTGGGGTCTCCCAAGAGTCACTCATTGGCATAAACTAGCAGGTGCGGTCTAAGAGGCCCACCATGAATAACAAAGACCCTCCCACCACTCAGGAAATTCCAAAGGTTTAGAGATTACCTCCTGGGAAACAAAGATAAAGGCCAAGCAGATTCTATATTACACAACCAGCTACTGACATCCCTTCCCGGCATTTGCGGGAGCTAGGGCAGGAACACTTCACATGTAAATCCTGTAAGGAGATACTTGTTCAACCAAACAGCAACATTGTAGCCCCATAATCATTTGCATAACATCTCTTTGGCCCTCCCACTTTCTGTGAATAACTTTATTTTTCTCCAGTCTCACATTTAATAGCAGCGTCATATGCCGTTGAAGGCTGTTTTGCCAAAGCTAGGCTATCCATCACCCTGAAATTCAGAGAATTCACCCCGCTTTGTCCCCCCAGTCAGGGAGTACATTAAAAGTTCCCGTAAGTTGGCACGTGCCTGGGGACCACAGGATGTGCTGTTGAATATCAGGAGCCATTTCCCACGGAATTCTTCTGAGGATTTCAACACTCACCAGCTAATTCAGATCCAGTAGCTCTAAAAGGAAACTAGTCTGCTTGTAAAAAAATAAAAATACATTTTGCTCTTCTTTTGGGCAAAGGGAGCAACGGTTTGCTAGCTGCCCCAGTGATGTCAAGGAGGGTTGAACCCTTCAAAGAGGTCAAACCACATGGAAAGTTGCCAGAGACTTCTGGGAAGGAGAAGGAATGTCAGCAGCTGAGCTGCACAGGTTGAAGGGCTGCACAGGGTGTGGCCCATCCGAGCTTCCAGGACAGGGTCACAACTGAGGGTGGCGCCAGAAGACCCAGGCCCCCAATGAGCAGGTCAGAGGAACCATCTCATTAGCAGTGACCAGCCTCGAAAAGGAGTGCATTCTAACTAAAGCGCCCAAAGGCTGAAGTGTCCTCTAAAATACTACCTTTAAAGCCCTATAGTGAAAGGACTTCCCTGGTGGTCTAGTAGCTAAGAATCCACCTACCAACACAGGGGACGTGGGTTCGAATCCTGGTCCGGGAAGATCACACATGCCTGGGAGCAGCTGAGCCCGGGCACCACAGCTACTGAGCCTGGCAGTCTCAGAGGTCTGGAGCCCGTGCTCTGCAACAGGAGAAGTCACCGCGGTAAGAAGNGGATGGCATCACCGACTTGATGGATGTGAGTCTGAGTGAACTCTGGGAGCTGGTGATGGACAGGGAGGCCTGGCGTGCTGCGATTCATGGGGTCGCAAAGAGTCACACATGACTGAGTGACTGAACTGAACTGAACTGAAAGCATATTGTCATAGGTTCAGGAAAACTGGCCCTTGATTTGTTTTGTGTGGGATTTTAATCAGGCACAATATTTCAGGATTGTGGTTTGTCAAATGTATATTGAAAATATGTTGAAAAATATATAAATGTGCTTTAACACAATAATTATTTTCCTGAGTTTTTTTCCTAAGGAAATAATTAAGGTATACAAAGTTGATAAGAATAAACATGGTATTAATTCAATGGAATGGATATAGTAATGAAAACAACCTAAATCTCAACAATGATGAGATTTTTGATGATATTAATAGTCATAAAATAGAACTTTAAAGAGTGCTCATAAGTGCCTGTGTTATACAGCGCTTTCATCTCAACATGGTGAAGACACATAGAGAGTGCCTGTAGCAAAGCAAAAACCCAGACCACTCAAATAGTGATACAGTCTTCCGATTCTTTACGGAACTTAAAGTGGTACTAAACTGAAATATGGTCAGATTGGTTAGGTGCGTTGCTTTTCCTGTCCAGTCCAGGCTCTCTCCCCCCTTGCAGTCAAGAATTATGCGGGGCATCTTTTAAAATTCATGATTTAAACTTTATCACAAGAAAGTATGCATCTATTTTCCATCTATTGATGCTTATCTTTTCTCTCAATCTATGTGCCATCAATAATCCACATATTTTGCATATTCTGAAAGTCATTTTTGTCACTTATCTAAGTTTATTGTTTCTGCTCTCCGTTAGAATTAAGCAAGAACTTAGCTCGTTTCAACTTCCTTCCAAAATTGCCTTTTAAAATGTGGCATGCTTTTAGTGGTATTTGCAGCTCTTTTCTCAATAAAACGTAATCCTATTTTTATAAACAATGGCTAATTACATTATAAATATAATTTGTTAGTTTATTTCTGTTTACTTTAACCCCATTCTTCCTTTTGAAATGTCTTCTTAAGGAGTGATGTTCTTAAGAACTCCTTTAGTTCTTTGGAGCAGGACACGTGCGTCTAGACTCACCGTCTCCCAGGCCTGGAGACCTCACACTTTCAGGGTAGACGAACCACATATGACAAACTGGGCCGACCTTTATCTCCCTCAGCATTTTAAAGACGTATTTTTATGATTTTCCAGGTTCTGTAGCTGTGGAGATGTCTAATGTCAATGCAATTATTTACACTGGTGATTATAAGTTTTTAATCTCACACATTTTCTGGTTGTAATTTATTTTATGTAATTTCATTAAAATATATCTATTTTACACTTCATTTATTCTTCTCAGAACTAGATATGTGCTGAAAATTTAAGAGCCATAGGAAAAATGCATGACTGTTATCATTTTAAATAGTCAGTCACTTCTTTGTTTTGTTTAATATTTTGTTTTATTTTCCCATGTGATGTGTGTTTTTAATTATTGTCTTCACGTTTGCTAATTCTCTCTTAGTTGTTTCTAGTCTAGAATTTATCTTTTCTATAATTTTTTAAAAAATATGTTTTCCATATTTTAATTTTAGGATTTTAAATAGATTCTTTTCATTTTCATTTCTTTTTATGGATGTTGCTATTCTTCCACATATTTGCTTTTGAGTAATTCAAACATTCGATCAATAGCATTTCTAGACTAGTCTGTCATTTCCACTTTACGGTGGGGTATTTCTCCCGTTTGGAAAGACAATTTTGTTTCCTGTATCCGCGCAGCTCTTCATTTTTCTCATGTGTATTGAAATGTGTTGTGACAATCCAAGTGGATACTCGATTTGGAGCCAGATTCTGGGTTACTAGCTTTGGACCTTGATCCACAAAGACTCATGCTTGAGCCAACGTCAGGCCTGTTTCCTGGGTTCTGGTCTTTCCTGGATTTCCTGTTGTAGCAGATGACAAACTGTTCATTTCCAGAAATTACTCTGAACATTTTCAGGTTTTCAAAGCCTCTCTTAATGTGAAATCTTTCTTTTCCATGCAATTAAGGTGTTATCCACTTTTCCTATTTCTGTTCACAGAGATCAGTAAGCGTGCAGTTCAGTTCAGTTCCATTTAGTCGCTCACTCATGTCTTACCCCACGGATTACAGCAGGCCAGGCTTCCCTGTCCATCCCCAACGCCTGGAGTTTGCTCAAACTCATGTCCATAGAGTCGGTGATGCCATTCAACCGTCTCATACTCTATCGTCCCCTTCTCCTCCTGTGCTCAACCTTCCCCAGCATCAGGGTCTTTTCCAATGAGTCAGCTCTTCACATCAGTGGACAGAGTAAGTTGCAACTGTATTCCTTCTCGCTGCTGTGAGTGTGCACCTGTGTTCCATCTCACTGCTGTGAGTGTGCACCTGTGTTCCTTCTCACTGCTGTGAGTGTGCACCTGTGTTCCATCTCACTGCTGTGAGTGTGCACCTGTGTTCCATCTCACTGCTGTGAGTGTGCACCTGTGTTCCATCTCACTGCTGTGAGTGTGCACCTGTGTTCCATCTCACTGCTGTGAGTGTGCACCTGTGTTCCATCTCACTGCTGTGAGTGTGCACCTGTGTTCCATCTCACTGCTGTGAGTGTGCACCTGTGTTCCATCTCACTGCTGTGAGTGTGCACCTGTGTTCCATCTCACTGCTGTGAGTGTGCACCTGTGTTCCATCTCACTGCTGTGAGTGTGCACCTGTGTTCCATCTCACTGCTGTGAGTGTGCACCTGTGTTCCATCTCACTGCTGTGAGTGTGCACCTGTGTTCCATCTCACTGCTGTGAGTGTGCACCTGTGTTCCATCTCACTGCTGTGAGTGTGCACCTGTGTTCCATCTCACTGCTGTGAGTGTGCACCTGTGTTCCATCTCACTGCTGTGAGTGTGCACCTGTGTTCCATCTCACTGCTGTGAGTGTGCACCTGTGTTCCATCTCACTGCTGTGAGTGTGCACCTGTGTTCCATCTCACTGCTGTGAGTGTGCACCTGTGTTCCATCTCACTGCTGTGAGTGTGCACCTGTGTTCCATCTCACTGCTGTGAGTGTGCACCTGTGTTCCATCTCACTGCTGTGAGTGTGCACCTGTGTTCCATCTCACTGCTGTGAGTGTGCACCTGTGTTCCATCTCACTGCTGTGAGTGTGCACCTGTGTTCCATCTCACTGCTGTGAGTGTGCACCTGTGTTCCATCTCACTGCTGTGAGTGTGCACCTGTGTTCCATCTCACTGCTGTGAGTGTGCACCTGTGTTCCATCTCACTGCTGTGAGTGTGCACCTGTGTTCCATCTCACTGCTGTGAGTGTGCACCTGTGTTCCATCTCACTGCTGTGAGTGTGCACCTGTGTTCCATCTCACTGCTGTGAGTGTGCACCTGTGTTCCATCTCACTGCTGTGAGTGTGCACCTGTGTTCCATCTCACTGCTGTGAGTGTGCACCTGTGTTCCATCTCACTGCTGTGAGTGTGCACCTGTGTTCCATCTCACTGCTGTGAGTGTGCACCTGTGTTCCATCTCACTGCTGTGAGTGTGCACCTGTGTTCCATCTCACTGCTGTGAGTGTGCACCTGTGTTCCATCTCACTGCTGTGAGTGTGCACCTGTGTTCCATCTCACTGCTGTGAGTGTGCACCTGTGTTCCATCTCACTGCTGTGAGTGTGCACCTGTGTTCCATCTCACTGCTGTGAGTGTGCACCTGTGTTCCATCTCACTGCTGTGAGTGTGCACCTGTGTTCCATCTCACTGCTGTGAGTGTGCACCTGTGTTCCATCTCACTGCTGTGAGTGTGCACCTGTGTTCCATCTCACTGCTGTGAGTGTGCACCTGTGTTCCATCTCACTGCTGTGAGTGTGCACCTGTGTTCCATCTCACTGCTGTGAGTGTGCACCTGTGTTCCATCTCACTGCTGTGAGTGTGCACCTGTGTTCCATCTCACTGCTGTGAGTGTGCACCTGTGTTCCATCTCACTGCTGTGAGTGTGCACCTGTGTTCCATCTCACTGCTGTGAGTGTGCACCTGTGTTCCATCTCACTGCTGTGAGTGTGCACCTGTGTTCCATCTCACTGCTGTGAGTGTGCACCTGTGTTCCATCTCACTGCTGTGAGTGTGCACCTGTGTTCCATCTCACTGCTGTGAGTGTGCACCTGTGTTCCATCTCACTGCTGTGAGTGTGCACCTGTGTTCCATCTCACTGCTGTGAGTGTGCACCTGTGTTCCATCTCACTGCTGTGAGTGTGCACCTGTGTTCCATCTCACTGCTGTGAGTGTGCACCTGTGTTCCATCTCACTGCTGTGAGTGTGCACCTGTGTTCCATCTCACTGCTGTGAGTGTGCACCTGTGTTCCATCTCACTGCTGTGAGTGTGCACCTGTGTTCCATCTCACTGCTGTGAGTGTGCACCTGTGTTCCATCTCACTGCTGTGAGTGTGCACCTGTGTTCCATCTCACTGCTGTGAGTGTGCACCTGTGTTCCATCTCACTGCTGTGAGTGTGCACCTGTGTTCCATCTCACTGCTGTGAGTGTGCACCTGTGTTCCATCTCACTGCTGTGAGTGTGCACCTGTGTTCCATCTCACTGCTGTGAGTGTGCACCTGTGTTCCATCTCACTGCTGTGAGTGTGCACCTGTGTTCCATCTCACTGCTGTGAGTGTGCACCTGTGTTCCATCTCACTGCTGTGAGTGTGCACCTGTGTTCCATCTCACTGCTGTGAGTGTGCACCTGTGTTCCATCTCACTGCTGTGAGTGTGCACCTGTGTTCCATCTCACTGCTGTGAGTGTGCACCTGTGTTCCATCTCACTGCTGTGAGTGTGCACCTGTGTTCCATCTCACTGCTGTGAGTGTGCTTCTCTCTCTTTCTCTCTCTTCCCTCTCTTCTCTCTCCCAAACTTACAATATATATAGACAGGCTAACACGTGAGTCTGCTATTTTCAACCCCCCAGCTAAATCTGGCAACTATTTGGGTGTTGCTTCCTGTTACTTTCCACTGTCTTCCACGGGGGAGTGGGAGCCACCATCACATTTATTCCCTGAAAGTGAAAGTCGCTCAGTCGTGTCCGACTATTTGCAGCCCATTGGACCATACCGTCCATGGAATTCTCCAGGCCAGAATACTGCAGTAGGTAGCCTATCCCTTCTCCAGGAGATCTTCCCAACCCAGGAATCGAACTGGGGTCTCCTGCATTGCAAACATGTTCTTTACCAACTGAGCTACCAGGGAAGCCGTTTATTCTGCAGGGGCTCTGCTTAGTCCATAAAGGCCTGTTACCCCAGCCTCGTTGATATGACCCTCTTTGGGTCTGTTGGCATCACCATGCCCTTTAGCTTTGGGCTCCTGCTTACACGGCACGGCAGAGTGCACCCTGGGGACTGGATATCTCTGAACATGTGACGCAGACGATTGGTCGTAGAAAGTCCTGTTGAATTAATATGCCAACGTCCTTCAGAGGCAACAAGAGCTTAACGCCCACAAGGACAGAGATCTTTGTGGCTTCATGACCTCCAGCACCGTCAGCAGTGCCTGGCACAAAGCAGGGACGCCTGTGCCCTGAGCAGACAGGTGGCGTCCTGAGACTCTGCACCATCTTGGTATCAGGAAGAGAGCAAGACCTGTGCTTGTCAGTCCAAGGATGAAGAATTGAAACTGTCCCTTGAACAGGATCATTGCCCCATAGATGCTGTATGTCACCTCTCTCTCCTGTTTCCAGAATGAGGCTCTTCTGTTTCTGTTCATATTTAACTTAAATGTTCCTTGGAAATTCACACATGATTTGAGAGCTCAAGTCAAGAAGAAGAATATTCGATTGGAATCTCTAAGGTAATTTCCATTAAGTGTATTGTTTGATAGCATGAAAACAGATGGGAAGAAAGCATCTTCAGCTCTTCCTTCTGGTGCACTGGAAATAAAAAAGTTAGAAAGTTGTCATAAGATAAAGTCTATAATTAAAACAATTTGAGCTGATTTAACAGTTGGTTAAGCAACTCTTTCAGTTCCTCTTTGCATCGTCAGAGATTAAGATAGAAGCTTCGTCTGTGATTGTTAATTATTCTTTTTTATTACAGGCATGGCACTTGGGATGTTCTTTGTGCTTTAGTCTTCTCTGTAATTCAGTATTATGGTCAAAATGTTTATTTCTGCCTTGCCAAAGTTTTTTGCTTAATCTTCTAGCAGGAAAATTACCTCCACTTCTCATTTAAAATTTAGAGCAAAACAAAGCCTGTGCATCTGGTATGAGTCATGTCTGTTCTCTGTTCGGGACGCGGCATCTTTGTGAGGTCTCTACCTTCTCCCTTATCAACGTCACATCGATTTCTCCCCATGACTAGGCACTGGGTAGGCCCCCTGCCACTCACCAAGTCACTAGGATTACTTCTGTTCTCAATATAAATTCAATGCATCTTCTTTATGGAATATCTAGAGAATGCAAATAAAGTATACAGAAGACAATAGAAATCAATTGTAATTATTAAATATACCATCAAAAGAAAATCTCATAATTATTTTTGGAAGTATATCTGGTTCTTGAACATGTTTTTGAGAATCTCTTTAACCAGTTACCATGTTACTGTGAGGCTTCTCCCTTAAACAAAAATACACTCTGAGAGAGTTACTTTGTGTCTACAGAGAACCCCCTCTAAAGAGCGACTGAGGTAACTCACCATCCCTTTAATAGTGGGTGCAGTTATCATTTAAAATGTTTTATCACAAGTAATGAGGTTTGATTCTCCTTCCAAATACATACTTGTTTACATCTTTGATTATTCAAGTGACATACATTTCTCAAAGTCCACGCCTTTTAGGAAAGAGAAAGTGAAGTGAAAGTCGCTCAGTTGTGTCTGACTCTTTGCCACCCCATGGACCATCCAGTCCATGGAATTCTCCAGGCCGGAAGACTGGAGTGGATAGCCTTTCCCTTCTCCAGGGGATCTTCCCAACCCAGGGATCAAACCCAGGTTTCCCTCATTGCAGGCAGATTCTTTACCAGCTGAGCCACAAGGGAAGCCCAAGAATAATGGAGTGAGTAGCTTAACCCTTCTCCAGGGGATCTTCCCGACCCAGGAATTGAACCGGTATCTCCTGCATTGCAGGCGGATTCTTTACCAACTGAGCTACCAGGGAAGCCCACACCTTTTAGGAATAGTCACTAATTATCAGATGGTTGGTCTTTTGGTAGAGAGAATTATTTTCTCATATCAGAATAATTGAAAAAAGGGGATTATAATACCTTCTTTAAGATATAGCATTTAACTAAACAAGAAATTTTAAATGCCTTAAGGTTAAGGTGATTTTTTAATTTAACCTAGATGTTGCAGCAAATCACGAAAAACACAAATTTTGTGTTTTGAATTTACAATCTCAGAAACACAGTTCTCTCTCTCTTCTCCAATTAGAACTTCTTCTGACTTGGGGGTTCCTCCTGGGGCTGACCCAATGTGGCTGCGAGCTGAAGCTCAGGCCAAGAGCATGTGAGCGGATGGAGGCAGCATGAGGAGACAAGGCACGGGGGTGGGAAGACGGACGGTCCAGAAGATGCTTTCCTCACCCCTGGAGCAATGGCCAGCGTGGCCAGGAAGCGGCAGCAACAGTCCCACCTGAAACCAGTCAGTGCCTGGCCAGGGCGGTATGTGTCCACCGCAAGACAGACTGACTGCCTAACTTCTGGAATCTGTGAATGTGACCATATTTGGACATAGGATCTTGCAGATACAATCAAGTTGGCATGATGTGACTAATCACAATGGGACTAAATCCTCCTGACTGGTGTCTTTGCAAGAAGAGGAGGCACAGACGGGAAAGGACGTGTGGAGATGAGGAGACCGGGCGATGTGTCCACAAACCATACTCAGGGCTCCGAAGACCAAGGACGTGGCCAGGAGCTGAGATCAGCTCACAGAAGTTTACCCCCTGCGCCCCTCAGAGGGACCACAGCTCTACCCATGCCTTGCTGTTGGCCTTGAATCATAAAGATGGTGAGGGAATACATTTCTGTTGTTTAAAGCCACCTGGTTCATGGTCCTTTTCCATGGCAGGCAGCTTAGGAGCTAATTCAAGGCCCAGGGAGTCTGCTCACGGAAGCCAGAGGAACAGCCCAGACAGCAGCGGAGGAAACAACCTGCAAATGCAACTTCAGACCTGAGTCCTCCCTGGCGGCACTGGCGGAGTTGCTACCTGGGGCTTGTTAAAGCTGGCATGGCTGCCCTGCAGGCGTGTGTCAGCCCAGTGAGGGCACTTGTCTCGGGGCGTCCCCTCCGTGAACCCCTCGACCCACGTGCTGGAGGTGTCGGCGCAGTCCCAGGCAGAGTCCCGGGTTACTTTCCTGCCAGACCAGCCCCTGCCGAGGGGCTGGCTGGTCTCTGTTTATTCCCATCAGGTTCACCCCCCTGCCAACAGGATCCAGACTTTTGCTTGCTTGCTTGCTTTTTTTTTCACTTCAAGTGGTAAACTTGAAGTTTACCTCTTTCCTTATAGAAAAAATACAAAAGCAAGATGTCAACATTCTATGTTATCTGGGGTGACAACAGCCTGAAGGAGGGTTCCACAGAGTGAATATTCTCATTTTCCCCCTCCAGCCTCCACACAGTGCTCCTTGCTGCTCAGTCCCACCGTTGCGCTCCTCCTGGTCGTAACCCCCTCTCTCCTCTCTTGTCCTCTCTCGTCCCCT
>SJYA01000394.1:1362761-1388767 GCA_006410615.1 Neotragus moschatus | reverse complement strand
CAGATGTGCACAAAAATTATACAGTTGTCTTTGATATTTTGAAAATTTTCAGTCACTTAATGATAATTTTACATATAGTTATTGTAAATGTATTTTCAAAGTAGGAAAATAAAATATTTGTTGAGTGGTTTGATAGCTTTAGTTTAAAAGTTTTCATACTTTCACATAGGATAGGACGGCTTCCATATTTACTCTTTCCTGAGCTCCCTGAGTGTTATTGTTGGGGCTAAATCATGTTCTTTGCCCTGGCAGACAATTTATTGTGCACCAATGTCTACCACCCCAGGGCCTTCGAAAAAGAAACTTTCATAAGACTATTACACTCTCCCCTCATTACACAGCTCTACTGAGGCTGTGGACACAGAGCCTAATAGCTGCTTGAAAAGAGAGAAAAGGAATAAGATATTACAGAAATATAGTTGTTTTTGAAAGATTACTATTTACAGACACTGCCTTATCTTACCTTACCTTGATTAAGGTGTGAACACTATTCCATAAGCGCACAGAGAAGCAGCAGTGGTGAACACTCAGAACACAGTCAATTTAAGGACAGCCTTCCTATTTGACTTGGGAGTAAATTTTTAAGTGAACTCTTATGATGTGGGTCACAGGTCCTGAATCCTGTGATGGCAGTGCACCAAAGAGGACAGAAGGTGAATCGGTTATGACTCAATAATAGGATAACAAAGTGACATATATCTATATATTTGTACATAGACATATTTCAGTGATAAATATTCACATTTTAAGATGGCTCCTTAAGCCTANCTATTTGACTTGGGAGTAAATTTTTAAGTGAACTCTTATGATGTGGGTCACAGGTCCTGAATCCTGTGATGGCAGTGCACCAAAGAGGACAGAAGGTGAATCGGTTATGACTCAATAATAGGATAACAAAGTGACATATATCTATATATTTGTACATAGACATATTTCAGTGATAAATATTCACATTTTAAGATGGCTCCTTAAGCCTATTTTAGTACTCAACTGTAAAATCAGAAGGGTTTAGAAATCACATGCAGAGAGGACATGTGTCGATATGTGGGCTGTGGGCCACCCGGTGCAGAAGGGAGGGTCCAAGGGACACTGCAGGAGTGCACTGAGGTGTGATTTGGGAGTACATATTTGTAATAAGCTGCTTAGCTCTTGTGCACACTCCTGTTGGAAAACCATCACACATAGGGTTTAAGGAAGTTTGTCCTGCTGCACTATGGAGAAAGGAAGAGTCAAGAAACTAAAGTTAGGAACATGTACTGTAGTTCATCAAAAAAAAATTTTTTTCACAGTAAAAAATTGAAATATAGTTGATTTACAAAGTTGTATTACTTTAAGGTGTGCAGCAAAGTGATTTAGTCATACACACATGTGTTCTTTTTCAGATTCTTTTCTCTTACAGGCTATTACAAGATACTGAATATAGGTCCCTGTGTTATAATTAGGTCCTTGTTGGTCATCTATTTCATACATAGTAGTGTGTATATGTTAATCCAAAACTCCCAGTTTATCCCTCTTCATACTGCAGTGTATTAATTCAGAACTTAGATGATGAAAGCCAGCTCTAAGGTGAGTGGCAGTGGGGACAGGGAAGAAAGGATGGATTCTAAGACCATCTTGAAGGTAACAGATATAAACGTTTCTGTCTAAATATAGGGGGTTTAGAAACAGAATAAAACTCCATGTCAACATTTTAAAGAATTATTTCTCCCAAAAAACTATCTAGTTGCCCATTCCCATCCCACTATCCCAAATTGTAGATCCATTAAAAATATGTGATTTGCCCAAGATCACACATCTTCACAGTGACAGACTGAATAGAAACCAAACTTTTAGGCAGTAAGGCCAATAGTATTGCCACCGAAAGACGAGTCACATATGTTTCCAGATGTTGAGAAGCTTGGTCTGCTACTCAGTATTTTGTTGAGGATCATCTACATGTTAAGAATGCACACAGTGCTCAGTGCTCGAATTATAGTGGTGAATAAANAGGCAGTAAGGGCAATAGTATTGCCACCGAAAGACGAGTCACATATGTTTCCAGATGTTGAGAAGCTTGGTCTGCTACTCAGTATTTTGTTGAGGATCATCTACATGTTAAGAATGCACACAGTGCTCAGTGCTGGAATTATAGTGTTGAATAAATATGCTGCTGCTGCTGCTAAGTCACGTCAGTCGTGTCCGATTCTGTGCGACCCCATAGACAGCAGCCCACCAGGCTCCCTTGTCCCTGGGATTCTCCAGGCAAGAACACCAGAGTGGGCTGCCATTTCCTTCTCCAAATATGCTACTTGCCCTCACTTAACTCTATGTCTGGTTGACAAAACAGTGATACTTATGCCAGAGAAGGTTCAGGATGTGAAACTGGTGCAATGATGGGGGTGTGATGAGTTATTTTAATATCTGTTAGTTTGGGGCATGCTGGGTTTGATGTCTGTGTTTCATGTACATACAAATTGCCTCATTCACCCTGCAAGCTACAGGGATGTATTTATGTATGTATGTATGTAGATTAAGCAAACCTTCCCTAAGTGTCTTTTCAGATGAGAGAGAAGTGTAAATAGTGAGGAGAAGGCTTATCACATCTGTTAAAAAATACCCGTCCTGAGTTTGTAGCAATCAATGTGACCTCTGGCTTGTGGAGAAGAATGTATGTTTTACCAGGTGGAACAAAGTTGCAGGGTTTTGACATGATTTTTTTTTTTAATCATTACTGAGGTACATCTTTCTTCTTCTGTAAAGTTTGTCTTGTCTCCAGAATGGTTTTCTTTTTCTTTTTTTAGATTCTACTATACTTTGGAAAGAGACAAAGCACAAAGGCAGTATTAGCTGTTTGCAGCCTATACTCTGTAAATTGGCTATTAGCCAGGTGTCCTCATAGAGATGGGCAGTATGCCTTTGTCCTAGCTTGTGTCAAGAGTAGGAAAATGAATTAACTTGGACATGCTTTAGAAGATTTTCAGCATGAAAACTGATATCGATAGGTTTAAAATGAATTTGCTCTCTAAATATTTGCACTNTAGCTGTTTGCAGCCTATACTCTGTAAATTGGCTATTAGCCAGGTGTCCTCATAGAGATGGGCAGTATGCCTTTGTCCTAGCTTGTGTCAAGAGTAGGAAAATGAATTAACTTGGACATGCTTTAGAAGATTTTCAGCATGAAAACTGATATCGATAGGTTTAAAATGAATTTGCTCTCTAAATATTTGCACTAAAGTTTAAATGAAAATACTCTGTGACTATTCAAAGGCAGAACTTTGATAAATAATAAAATTAGAATCATTTCAGAGACTCTAAAGAAACACATTGAACAAAATATCTGTGGATAGAAGTGGACACACCACTGAAGGTGATTGCTTGAATATAGTTCTGATAGATTTTTCTAGCTTTTAAAGAAAATTTTTATGTTGAGGAAGAGGTTTGGGTTTTTTAATAGCCCACACGATATAATCTACTTTTTTATTCTTTTCTTAAATAAAGAAGAATAAACATCAAGGAAAAAACTTGAAAACTGTAGTATTTAATAATTTACTAATAGCAAAATACCTGAATACCTTTTATCATTCTGAGTATTGAATAATAAAAAATAGAATAGAGCCAGGAAATCAAGTTCTATATGATTATAGAGGAGTAGAAATATTTTTTACTTATTTTGGTTTATAACTTGAGTTTAAAACTGAAGGGAAGCAGAAGGAAAAGAAAGAGGAGAAAAGGAGACTATTTTGATAGGTTTTTTAAAAAAATTCTTTGGAAGATTTTCTTTTTTAGTTTAGAGAAGCAGGCACAAATTATGTAGTGTTCCTCTGTGATTCTGGTTTTGCACACTCAGAGACAGACCATACCATTTACTGTTAATTTGATCAAAAGGCTTTCTTTTCCATATTTAGATATTATGTTAGTATAGCTGGTAATTTGCATAAGAGAAATAAATTACCTTCATATTAAAAGGAGTTGAAGTGTCTTAAATGCTTATGCAGCCACAAGGAGAACAGTTAGAAACACACTGCTTATATTTCTTAATTATTGATATTTATTTATGAGAGTAATTTTCTGCTTACCAATTGTCATATAATCCTTACAGCTTTATGGTTCATATTCTCCCTTATGCCTGCAGTATTGACTTTGTTTAACATATTGTATTATCTGTACAGTTTTCTAAATTTGCTGCAGAATCTTGGCATTATACAAAGTCTTGAACTGAAGGAAAGAATTTTCCTGATGAAACTTGCATTGGCCTAACAGAACCATGCAATGTGCATGATCAAAGCCTCCGGAGAGTTAACAATAACGAGGTAAATGGGGACCTCAGAGGTACCTCTTAAGGGATATAAGTTCTGAACAGACACATGAGGAAATTATTGTCTGGGAGCTTGCAGTTCCAAGGGGAAATGAATATATCTCTTAATTTCATTGTCCCTGGAGCCCTAATCACTGGTGGAAATAGTATACTCTGTGATTTTACCAATCTTTAACAATATTTTTCAGAACAAGTTCATATGTTTAACAAGAAATACCCCTGAGCGCTGTTTAAATGCACTCATAGTTTTCTTATGAAGTCACTCGGCAAAGACTTGTTATGCTCTGATTAGCTTATTAGTTCATTCTGGATCTGATAGAGAGTTTTGGGGCATTGTCTATCAACTTGCAAGAAATTAGGACAGCAAATGCCTTTGAATTGTCTTTGCTTATTTAACCATGTCTCTGCAGATGTTCACTATTTTAATATGTCTTTTATTTGGAAAGTGCACTATTTGTTTAATCAATTAGAGATATACAATTCTGAATAAATGAAGTTTATAAGCAGATTAAAATGCGAAAGAGACATCCTTCCCCCTCAAATGAGTGTCAACCCTGCATATCAACATATGGTTAATTCTGAACGTCAAAAGATCATTTTCAGGCTCCCTTAGTTCACAGAATGATAAAAAATTACTCAGTATATAGTTTATGAAGGAAACCCATAATGACAGCTTCACTTGTACTTAGTTTATTTACGAATGATCATAAATTAATTTTTCTGTAAGAAAGGAAATATGAGATCTGTAGCTGCTGCTTTATGGATCAAATTATTTTAAATAATTCTGTGGACTCATTAGTGATATTTTCAAGAAGTGCAATGCAAAACTCAACTCTCACTACTCTTTATTTCCCCAACTTCTATTTACTTCTGTTATTTTAATATGAATAAGTTAGTGAGATGGAAATGCGGTGCAACAGAAGAAATTCGACTTTTGAGTTAGATACAGCGCTGTGGCACTGGACAGCTCCAAGGGTTGCCATTCTATAGGCTCTGTGAAGGGCATTGCATCATGGCTCACCACAGATTGATATTGGAAACTCAATTAAAGAGTGTTGGGCAAATTTCTTGGCTCTTTGAACCTTCGTTTCCTTGTCTATAAAATGGAGATTATTTTACTTTGCCAGATATTCTTTTGTCAGTTACAAAGGAATTTATCTACCATATGTGATTCTTTTGTGAAGATGGGGTTTTACAAGAGTTTATTCCCATAACAGCACTTAACATGGTACCAACATGTGTATGTGTATTAAGTTGCTTCAGTCATGTCTGACTCTAAGCGACTCTATGGACTGCAGCGCTCCAGGCTCCATGGGATTCTGCAGGCAAGAACACTGGAGTGGGTTGCCATGGCCTCCTCCAGGGGATCTGCCCAACCCAGGGATCAAACCCACGTCTCTTATGTCTCCTGCATTGGCAGGCAGATTCTTTACCACTAGCGCCACCTGGTAGGGTCTTAAGAACTTAGCTTTGCAAGTAGGTAGATAAGATGAAATCCAACAAATTGATTAAAAAAGAGGGGAAAGATGATATTCACTTATAGCGTAAAACTTAAAGGAAAAATGAAATCAGTCGGAAAGGTAGTCTAAGCATTTATGTGGCACCTGAGGTTTGGTCCTTGTACTGAATGCAGGCCTTAAGAGGGCAAGTGACACAGAACGGGTATTTGCATATTACCAGAAGTTTGAAAGCTTCACATATTTAAAACTACTCCTGCTTGTGTTTCATGGCAAACAGGGAAAGTGATAGAGAGTCTGTGGTGCTTCCATTTCACGTTTAAAATTCTTTCAAAGTAATTCATTTTACTATTATATTCCAACGTAGTTTTTCTAAGTGTTTTAGAAAAGACTTTAATAATTAGCAGTGCTACACTAATATGTGCATGCACACACAAATATGTGCACACACACAACCTACAGATCTTGGATACTTAACTTTAAAATGTTGATTTCTATCATATAAATTTTAGACTTTTACAACAAAATATAAAGCAGACATTGGAAGTTGTTTTTCAGAAAAAGATATTACAACAGAGAAAGGTAGAAAGCTTGTATAATTCAGTATAATAAAAATAAAAGTGTAATGGCAATTACTATAGCTATCAATCTTCAATAATTTGTGAAGAATCCAGCTTTAAATGTGACGAAGCTTTATATGATTTGTGATTACAGAGTGTAAAATATAACAGATGCTACAATATTTAGATGCCTGCTGGCATTTACCTTTTTCTCTGCACAGTTCATTTCAACTATATGAAAATTTTATGTGCTATATAAAAGTAGAGAAAAAGAAATTTATTGGTAAAATAACCACAGGAGAATTGATAGTGTTTCAGCAATGTGGTATTTGATTCTGTTTGACCAGATGAACTATGTGAGAAAGTGGAGAATTTGATGATACAGTATTACTTTCAGTTTTCATATGGTGGAAGATGTCTGGGTCACAAAATAACACTGGTGTTGAATTCAATTACTTTCTCTGTGGTGTTCAGAGCTGACTTTTTAGGATGGGAGCCCTACTGTTCACTGGAGAAATGGTTTTGCTTTGAGGATTGCAATGACAAGTTGCTGGTATTGGTGACTTTGGAGAAATGGCCAATGTTATGTTCCAGAGGCAAGATACTTAGGGTGCAACATCTCATTTTTTAAAACCACATTATACAGGGCATTAAATGTTAGTCTTCTTCTTTAAAAACTTATTTTGCTGTCTTATGTATGTTCATGTTGCAAACATGATTTTAAAATTTCAGATATCCTAAAATAAACAAAACCCCAAATTGCCTACTTTTGAAGATTTGTTCTCTCTTTTAAAAGGTTTAAAATTTCCCATTACATCATATTTTTTTCAGAAAAACACTTTTTTGAGAAAATAATGAAAAAATTTCTAGATCTGCAAGCTAGAAACCTTGAAGTTATTCTTGGACACCTTTATCTCCATCTTCCTTACATCCCCAAATCATTAACTTCTATCAGTTTTTATCTTCTGTGTCTGTGTGCATGCTCAGTTGCTTAGTCGTGTCTGACTTTTTGCGACCCTAAGGACTGTAGCCCACCAGGCTCCTCTGTCTCTGGAATTTTCTAGGCAAGAATACCAGAGTAGGTTGTTGTGCCCTCCTCCAGGGGATCTACCTGACACAGGAATCGAACCTGTATCTCCTGAGTCTCCTGCATTGCAGGCAGGTTCTTTACCCGCTGAGCCATTAAGTGGACATCTTCTAATAGCTGTTCAATCTGTCTGCTTCACATTCTACAAGTACCATTTGTCCTGCTCTGCCTGGAATAATGGGAGCATCTCTTTTTCTCCCTGCATCTATGTTTCTAGAGCACATTTATTTTCCATAATTTTCAAAATGTAAACCTGACCTTGTTCTACCTATATTTACTTCAAGATTCCCACTGTTCTCAGAATGAAGACCAACTTTCTTAATAAGGGCCCATGAACACTGATTTGGCTTTGAAACTGCCAACTCCCAGATGTATCTCCCCTGGCTCTTTGCAGTCTTGAGTCCTCTTCTGTACTTGTGGGACCGGAAAGCCTTTTCTATTGAATTTCCCCTGTGCCAGCAGTACTGCAGATTGAAACACTTGTAACCTTGCATCTGCATGAAGCTGTGCCAAGCGCACCACTAATTTTAAAATTTCCAGATCCGCAACATCCACATTGACTTTTTTTTCCTGTGAATGATCTGCATCAAAAAGGTGTCTGCAGGTGAGGCATCCTGCTGCCTCTCCCTTCCATGTTCACTTTCACAGTCACTCTTTTGCTTTACAAACAGACAAAAGAAAGTGGACTTTTCATTCATTCTGATTCTTATTGTGGAACTGTGCATCAGATAGTAAAGTCTCTGGGGCCCCAAAAGAGGAACAACTGTCAACAGCAAGGCATCACATATTTTCCATTTTGATACATATTGCTCTCAAGGGAAAGTGGGAACTAGAAATGCAGCATTTTGGCCTGTTTTGGAATGTTCTGAATTCAGATATTTCATGGAGTGGGGCAGCAGGGGCACTGGCAGTTTTTCTTTAACCACTTCACTTCTTTCACCCCCTAAAGTGTCCCCAAGAAATAGAGACGGAGGGTCTCAGAAGATCAAAGCAAAGTGAGGGTTGGTAGAAACACTGAGGATGTCAGAATTTGTTTCGTCCATGTGGCAAACTAGGAGAACCTCCTGCTTTAATCTGTTTGTCTTAATTCTTTTCTGTCTTTATTGTTTATCTACCTTTTAGAATATACAAGTTTTGTGAAAAGCAGCCTGGGAACTCTCAGTTTGATCTGATTTTTTTTTGCAGTTTCATTAATAAGAAGGATCCTGAGGATTACTCTCATTCCATAGTCTCATTCCATTCTTTTCCATAGTTTGTCTCTCTGTTACATATCTAATCAAGATCCGGTTTCCTGTTCTTTTGAACAAATATCCAAAAGTGGAATTGCTGGACCATGTGGTAGTTTTTTCTATTTTTCATTTCTTAGGGAAGCTCCATGCTGTTTTCCATAGTGCCCATACTATTTTACATTTCTAACAACAATGCACCAGGATTCCAATTTCTCTACATCCTGCCAACACTTGTATTTTTTCATTTTTTTTTTTGACAATGGCCATCCTAGACAGGTATAAGCTGATATTTCACTGTAGTTTTGATTTACACTCTCTTAATGATTAGTATTGGAGAAGGCAATGGCAACCCACTCCAGTACTCTTGCCTGGCTAACCCGATGGATGAAGGAACCTGGTAGACTGCAGTCCATGGGGTCGCTAGGAGTTGGACACGACTGAGTGACTTCACTTTCACTTTTCACTTTCATGCCTTGGAGAAGGAAATGGCAACCCACTCCAGTGTTCTTGCCTGGAGAACCCCAGGGACTGGGGAGCCTGGTGGGCTGCTGTCTATGGGGTTGCACAGAGTTGGACACGACTGAAGTGACATAGCAATAATGATTAATATGGTAGACATCCTTTCAAATGCCTATTGGCCATTAGTTTGTCTTTTTTGGGGAAAATGTCTATTCAGGTCTTTTGACCATTTTTTAAATGAGTTATTTGTTTTTGTTTTTTACTACTGAGTTATAGGAGTTCCTTACAAATAAAGATAATAACCCCTTATTAGATGTATGGTTTGCAAAATTTCCCTGTCATTCCATAGGGTGTCTTTTCTCTTTGGTAGCTGTTTCTTCTGTGACATAGCAAAGTTTGATGTAGTCCCATTTGCATGTTTTTGCTTTCCTTGCTTGTGCTTTTGATGTTTATCCATCTTTGAGAATACTGACAGTAGTTTGTTTACATTTTCAGCTCTTTGTGTGTTCTATTGCTTCCAACTTGTTTTGTTCAGTTCTTTCATTTCAGTCTTTCTTTTTCCTATCAAAGTCTTCCTCTACTGTTCTGTAACCCTTGATTGCTAGCTATATTTAAGAGTTGGGGGAAAAGCTGTAGGAAGTTTTAAATGGGTGAGTGGGACTGATTGATTGTGGGACTCACTGAAGGAAAATGTGGTTTAGCTTTTTTTTTTTTTTTTTGTGGTATGTGGGAACAGGGGTATAATCTGTGCCCCTGCAATGGAAGTTCAGAGGCCTAAGCACCAGAACACCAGGGAAGTCCCTATGATTCGGCTGCTTTATTGAAGGGCTCCTAACTTTCATCTCTTTAGGACTTTTCTCTTATGCTGGTCACATTCCCCAGGAAAGATCCATCCAGTCTCCTGCCTGCAGGATAAAGTCTTGACTGCCAACATTCCAGGAGCTGATGAAAAATGAAGCGAGCCAAGGGGATGTCAGCCTTCAATAAATTCATCCCTTTTCAGCTCCATTCTCAGCACTCTACCTTAGCATGTGTGGTGACTCAGAGACCCTCTGTTCAAGACAAAACAAACTTCCAGCCCTCTGCTGGGGTGGGGATAAGGGAAAGTGAGAAGGGGACCTGCTTCTGCTCCTTGGGGAACTTTGGAGCAGTTCTTATTTTCGTTTCCTCTCATTCACCTCCACGTTTGGAAGCACCTGGTGCCACTAATTCCTGAGACTTTGGAAATCATGTCATTTAAAACACTGCCTTAATTTTTAGCTTTCAAATTAAGCAACCAGTTTTTTGTGTTGGTATTTTTGTTTTTGTTTTCTGCTTCGGTTCTTACACACATTCTCCTGTTTTCTAGACTGAAGAAGTATATTGCTAGTCCCCCTTCTCTCTCACCCTCCTCATCCTTATGAAATTAAATATGTTAAAATATATCGTTATGGGTCTTCCCTTGTGGCTCAGCTGGTAAAGAATCCACCTGCAATGCGGGAGACCTGGGTTCGATCACTGGGTTGGGAAGATCCCCTGAAGAAGGGAAAGGCTACCCACTTTAGTATTCTGGCATGAGGAATCCCATGGTCTGTATAGTCCATAGGATCTCAAAGAGTTGGACTCAACTGAGCGACTTTCACTTTCACATATCTTTGTGATACTCTGTGAGGTTTCAGGAGATAGTGGATTTATTTTTGTATGTGTCCAGTCTCTTGACTATTTGGAACCTTGACTGTCTTTAAAAATCTTTGTTTTTGTTTTATTTCAGGGAACAAAAGTATATGTGTGCATCCAGATATGTCTTTTTTTTCAGTATGTTTCTAATTTTTTTTTTTTGAAAAGTCTCTCCTTATATCAAGGTTAAAGCAATTCTATTCTTTTTTTCCTTAAGCTTTTACTCCTTCTAAAACTTATTTTCATGTATGAAATGGGGGGTAGACATTCAATTTTTTTATTTTCAAAATGTCTCAACTCTGTTATTTTACATAGCTAATAATTTCCCAATTGATTAATCATGACATTTTTACCTTTAGAAAAATTTAATATAGTATATAGATCCATTTTTTGCTTTTGATGTTTCATTTTCTATTCTTATGCCCAAATTAGAATTTTTTTTTTTTTGACCATGCTGTTGCTTCCGGGATCTTAGTTCCCTGACCAAGGATACAGCCCAGGCCTCTGCAGTGAAAACACTGAGTCCTAACCACTGGAGTGCCAGGGAATTCACTGGAGTATTTTTAATCATTATGATCTTATGACATATTTTGATATCTGGAAGATTATTCCCCACATTTTCCTTGTTCAAAAAATTTTTTTTCTAGTCTTTCCTATTTCCTTTAGTTGTATAGTTATGCATTTCTATTATTTAAAAAGTCATCCTATACTGACTTTGAAATTAAAGATAATTTAGTCAGACAAGAAAATTAATAATCTAGAAATTGTGTGAGTTCTATTTATTGAAATCTCCTTCTATGTCTTGTTTGACTGTATTATTTTCTTTATTTTATAGTTTGATTGCTTTTGTGAGCATGTTGGAAAATGGCATAGGAGGAGATAGAAGCTTGCTTTGACTTTTCTTCAAAGCCTGAGCTCTAACATACTTTCTAGGCTCATCTATACCAGAGGTTCTCAAACATGACTCTTCATAAGAGTTGTAAGCTACACTTTTAAAATAACTTTATCCCAGTCATACCCACTAAAAGTGCTAAGAGGGTAGCACTTTGATTAGCCTAGTCTGGGTCTGGAGGATTAGTATATTTTTAAAATTCCTCTGCAATGTCTAAAGTTTGAAGAAGCTTGAGAATCACTCCTCTACACAAGTAACTCTTAAACTTTGCATACACTAGAATCATTAGGAAAGCTTAAAAAAAACAAAACCAAGTAAACAGCAACAGCAGTAAAAATCAGATGCACACACTACACACCACAAAAATTACTTTAGAATTTTGGGGGTGAGTCCTCAGCAGCAGGATTTTTTAAAATCTCCAGTTGATTCTAATGGGCAGGCAGGTGTGAGAACTACTGTCTCACCTTCTACAACTCAAATGATGGTAGGAGTACCAGTAAAGCCAGCATCACCTGTGAGCCTGTTAGATGTATAGTATCTCAGTCCCAACCCTAGACCTACAGAATCAAAACCTGAGAGTGAACAAGATGCTCCAGCTGTTTTGTATGCAGCTTCAAGTTTGAGGCACACTGCCACATACAATACTATCGATAAACGTGTTCCCAAGCTTGCCTGAACATTCAAGTCAATGCAGGAGTTTTAAAAAATGCTGTTGCTAGGCCTTAGACTAGATTAATTGAATCAGTATTTTCAAGAGACAGTTGTTGCTGTTGTTCAGTCACTCAGTCACGTCCAGCTCTTTGTGACACCATGGCCTACAGCATGCCAGGCTTCCCTGTCCATCATCATCTCCCAGGGTTTGCTCAAATTCATGTCCATTGTGTCGGTGATGCCATCCAACCATCTCATCCTCTATTGTCCCCTTCTCCTCCTATCATCCATCTTTCCCAGTGTCAGGGTCTTTTCCCATGAGTCAGCTTCACATCAGGTGGCCAAAGTGTTGGAGCTTCAGTTTCAGCATCAGTCCTTCCAATGAATATTCAGGGTTGATTTCCTTTAGGATTGAATGGTTTGATCTCTGCGCTGTCCAAAGTACTCTCAAGACTCTTCTTTAGCATCTCAGTTCGAAGGCATTAGTTCTTCAGTGCTCAGCTTTTNCGAAGCAGGGAAAGGAACCTTCATCCCCCCACCCCCATTTGTCTCTTGACCCTACTGCTCTATGATACATCCTTTACTACTTCTGAAACTTTTATTAGTCCATTGTCAGTAATGACCACTGTGTTCATCTGGTAAAGCTTTCATAGCAAAATGCCACAGACTTCATGGTTCAAGCAACAGAAATTTATTTATCACAGTTCTGAAGGCTGGAAATCCAAGATCAGACTGTTGTCAGGGCTGGTTTCTCCTGAAGCCTCTCTCCTTGGCTTGAGGATGCTTGCCTTCTCTGTGACCTTACATGGCTTTTCCTCTGTAAAGGTGCAACCTTGATGTCTTTCTTTTTATTGGAACACTAGTCCTATTGAATTAGTGTCCCCCTCCATCCCATGAATGTATTTAACTTCAGTTATCTCTGTAAAGGCCCTCTCTGCAAATAAGTCATGTTGGGGGTTAGGGTTTCAGTGTGTGAATTTTAGGGGCACACCATTTCATAACAACTGTCTTTCTAATAAATTTGATGGCCATTTGGCTTTACTTGAATAGTGTAGTTTACTTCATGCTTTTGACAACTCCCTCCTTAAGATTTTTGCTTAATCTCGCCTAGTTTCCACTATTCTTTCTTACTTCTACCTGTATCATTGATTTTATTGGCCACTCCTACTTGGTTTCCATCCAGATTTTTTCTTCCTGTGGTTTTGTCCTGAGTCCTCTTCTTACCACACTTACAATGATTTCACTGAGGGATGTTAATCATGCCATAGCTCAAACATGATAGGCTTACTATTGACACACATTTTTACAGCTCTAGTCCAGATCCTCTTTTGAGCCTTGGAACCACACATGTTCACTTTCTATTGAACATCCTTGGAAATTTTTGAATATCTCTGACTAGGATAGACACATGAGCTCAAAAAGCAATAGACACCCATTACACATTTGTTGAGGGCATTCAGAACACTCATTCATTCAAAAATATCTGTTGACCACCTACTGAATAACAGGCACTGTTGTATGTGCTTGGAATACGTCAGTGAACAGAGGAGACTGAAGTCCTTGTCCTCAAGGAGATTCTATTATAGCAGATTACAGGAATGGTTAATAATCATGCTAAATAAATAAATTATATAGTATGATGGATGAGAAGTATTCAGATTAAAGAAAAAGACTAGGGCAAGAGGGATCAGGAAGTTGAAGGAGTAAATTAGATGGTCAGCTGAATTTAACTGAGAAAGGGAGATTTAAACAAAGGTTTGAAGAAGGTGAGTGAATAAATACAGTTGTATGACAGGCATCTCAAATATAATATGTCCCAAACTCCCTTGAGGGCTTCCCAGGTGGCACTGTTGGTAAAGAATTGCCTGTCAATGCAGGAGCCACAAGAGATGCAAGTTCAATCCCTGGGCCAGGAAGATCCCCTGGAGTAGGAAACGGCAGCCCACTCCAGTATGCTTCCTTGGAGAATTCAATGGACAGAGGAGCCTGGTGGACTGCAGTTCATGAGGCTCAGTTGGAAACAAGTTGGAAACTGAGCAACTGAGTGCAAGGGCACACACACACATGCACACAACTCCCTTGAACAAGTCTTTTTCTTAAAATTCTCAATGTGATTGCCATTCATTTTTTTCTACTAGAGCGATCATATAAATTTATCTGCCAAAACAGGAAATAATGGAAAGTAAAGGATGGTACTACAGGCATTAACCCACACTTCCCCAGACAAACTTGGGTGTATAGATGTGTGGTGCCAGACTGTCACTCCAGGCAGAAACCTGTGTCATTCCTGTCTTCTTTCACTCCCTCATCCCTTCCCTCCCCCTCATCTTCTCCCAATAGATGATCAAGTTTTGATATTATCCAGAATATGTCTCTTCCATTTCTGAAACTGCTGTCTTAATTCCTTTAGACCTCAGGTTGTCTGACTAGGACAGAGAGAGGCATGAGTTCAAAAATGTTCTTACTCTGTGTTCGTTCCTCCCCAAATCCCTTCCCTAGATCTCAGACAGAATCTTCCTAAAAACTCAGATCTAATCCTGACACTCTCATTTAAGATATGAGGAGTGAGGGAATTCCTTGGTGGACCAGTGGTTGAGACTCCACAGCTTCACTGCCAAGGGCGTGGGTTCAGTCCCTGGTCAGGGAACTAGGATCCCTGCAAACCATCCAGTGTGCCTTCTGCCTGCCACTCCCCCCCCAAAAAAAAGTGAAAAGTTTGGGTAGAAAGTACGTAAAAAGGCTGACAAGGCCCCTGCTAATCCCAGGTACCCTCCTCTGTGTCCATCACTTGCCCATGACTGGTGTGTATGCCAGCCTTGCGTGAGTGCCTATTACAATCTAGCCCTGCTGGCTGCTTTCCCTGAAAGGTAAGAACATGGGGCAATCAACCAGTTTATCTTCTGAATTCACAATTTCTGTAATTTCAAGTCTAAAACTCGGTGTCTCACAAAGATTAAATGCCCATTATTGTCCTTAAGATGTGGGAAATTAAAAATATATCAGATCTCTCTATATTTCCTGTTTCAGCCCAAATGAATCCAATTAGATTTCACTGCAAACTATAAAAATACTCTAGGCTTATTTCCTCTTTAAATTGATTATAAATGTTGATGCTCTTAAGTATAAGTGCAAATTAATCTAGGGAATTCCATGAAATTTTATTTCTTAATTAAGCAATTTAAACTAAATTAGTTAACTGAAACGAATACTCTGGCTCCTAAGTTTGTTCAAGGTCAGACAAATGTAATCAAATGTAACACAGTGATTTTTCATTTGACACAGACCTTGTGGTCAAACTTATTTCACTGGTTTGGACTTGATAGGTTGTAGTCTTGAGTCAGGTGATCTCTAGAGCCTGGGACCAGGATGATAGGAGGCAACACGAGGTGATGACCCTCAGCCCAACTGAAGGAATTTCTAGAAAATAGAAATGTAGTTTCAGTTAAATTAAGAAAGGAACTGGGGCTTTAGACTGCCCCAAAATTAAACTTTCTACTGATATACATCTGGCAATGCTCCAGTGAGCACAATCCATTTGGCCAGCCAGATGGACCAGTCCTGGCAGCTTTTCAGTCTCACACACAAAGAACTTCAGCCTGGGGAAGAGAAAAATCCCCAAACAAAAATATAAATAGAGAAGACTCCAGCATTGTGGCTGAACAATGGAGAAGACTCTTAAAATGAGGTTTTCACAACACTGTCTGTGCATTTCAGACATTCCAACTGCTACCTTTTTTTTTTTCTTTTTTCTTGATTTTTAATAGCTTATTTATCATGGATGAAGAATGAGATTACTTATCTAAGGCTCCATGCTTTTGGCAGAAAACCTTTATAATGCCCACTCTCTCTTGGAGGAAAGAAGGCAGTTTCTAGACTCTTTCCGAGAAAGTACACTAAGTAATACCGACAGAGAACAGTGATAAGAATCTAAACTGGAAAAGATCATTTGAAAATGCAAACTTCTATATCATGGACTATCGAAAGAATTCAGGCTAGAAGGATGGACTCACCAAGGAGATTCTTTTTCCTCATGTAGAAAGACACCATTTTCTCATTTTTTAACATCATGAGTCTAATTCAAATTCCCCATTAGCTTGAATGAGAATAATCTTCTTGTCACTCAAACTATGCATCTGAGTTGAAGTTCATTGATCACCCTTCAGCTGGACTGCCATGGCTACTCAATAACCACGGTCCATTTCCCAATCATGAAGTCAGATGCGTAGATGAGGGCGTGACATCCACTGAGGAGTCTACTCATGTTGACTCCTTCCTTTTCAGAGTTTGCTGAGGGAAGAATAGAAAGAAATCCATTCTAAGCAGCCACCCCAGTTTATGCCTTTTGTAATTATGGACTTCTGAAATTATTCTTAATAAATATTTTAACTCACTAATCAATAGGTTACTTGGAGGGAGTTAGTGTAAAGTGAATGAAAAATGTTAATATCTCTTACTTATCGAATTTTCTATCAAATACATTCAACTAAAACTTAAAATATGGTCCTCCCTGCCCTCTCTGTTTTCCCCTCTTCTTCCTAGCAAATATTTACTGAGTTCTCCCTGTGCCAGGTAACACACACCGAGGGATTAGTGAGAATCATCAGGAAAATAAAGCATTTTTGTTGAATTTCAGGTTTATACACAAGAAGCCTACATTTCCATTAGCTAATCTTCAGGTTTCCTCCATTATTTGCATCTTGACGAGATGTCAAGTTTAAGATAAAATATCACAAATGAAAGCTTCCATGTGGAACATGTTTCAATTTTAGATATTGGTTGTAGTGTTTTTTTTTTTTTTTTGTGGTGCTTGGGTGTGTGTGTGTTGTCTTCTAGCTTGTTTAGAGGATTCCTTAACCCAGTCTCAACTCTTTAGAAATACTGAGAATTTTCTTTGTTTCAAGTGAAGAGTAACTTAATTTTCTGTCCATTTATACCAGCTACTTTTCAGAATCAATCCCTTCCTTCATGTTTCTCTATCACTTCTGCACCCAGTCCTTTACCACCACTGCCTTAAGTTCCTGATAAAATCCTCAGAATCATGGTATGCTAAGGTCTTTTTGGAGGGTTACTTTAAATATGTTTTCCACCATGGTATAAACTTTTTGTGTGTCTTACGTTGCTTTCTTTTACTGTCTTAGAGAAACAAATTCAAAAAGCCGTAACTGGGATTCTTCAGGTTGGGTCTTGTCAGCTATCTCTTAGCAGATATTTTCAGAGAAACAAACAATCTTGACACCATCCAACCCTGAGCACATTTGCAAAGTGGGCCTTGTTTGACCTTATTCTTTTATCCAGAACTTTTCTTTTCAAAAGTCTTGTGCTGTTACTCATCCTTTTGATGACCAAAGCAAGAGCTAATTCAAAAAAATCAAGTTCTAAAGCATTTTGACAAATAACGTTTGTGTAACAACCACCACTGCAGTCAAGATGCAGAACATTTTCATCACCCCAAAAGCTCCCTGTGTCTTTTGTCAGTCCCCCACATACTCCACATCCTGCCCTGAGGTAACCATTGATCTGTTCTCTGTCTCTATTATAAATTAGTTTGGCTATAAACTACAGTTTTAGAATATTATACAAACTGAATCACACACTGTCTTTCTGCATGTCAGGTTTCTTTCACTTATCATATTGTTTTTAAGATTCACCCATATTCTTGACTATATCGTAGTTTGTTTCATTTTAGTGCTACTCATTTGCATTTTATGGATCTACCACAGTGATGTTAAACATTCAATTGTTAATGGACATATGGGTTTCCATTTTTTTTTGGTTTTGCTATTTAAGTAAAGCTGCTGTAATGGCACCCCACTCCAGTACTCTTGCCTGGAAAATCCCACGGACGGAGGAGCCTGGTAGGCTGCAGTCCATGGGGTTGCGAAAAGGCGGACACAACTGAGCGACTTCACTTTCACTTTTCACTTTCATTCATTGGAGAAGGAAATGGCAACCCACTCCAGTGTTCTTGCCTGGAGAATCCCAGGGACGGCGGAGCCTGGTGGGCTGCTGTCTCTGGGGTCGCACAGAGTCGGACACGACTGAAGCTACTTAGCAGCAGCAGCAGCTGTAAACTTACCTGTCCAAACTTTGTATAGATATATCAAGGTTCTTTTTCAAGGAGAACTATTAAAGGTATATTCAAGGGCCAAAGTTCAGATGCCAAACAGAGGAAGCAGATAATGTAACTGAAAGAAGTGGACTCAGTGTCCACTAAGGAAATGGGATAGTGAGGACCGAAGCAATTTGCCACAGATCCAACGCTTAATTCTTACCTTAAGAAACAGTGGGAGGAAAACTGCTGTGATAATGTGCCACAACCTCAAAAGAAAAGAACTTGCTCCTCGAGTAATGTAACAGATAGCCCTTTCCATATTTTTCCTCCCCACAGGCTAAAACGTCATTAAGAATGCATTGTTAAGAAAACACATTTCATTTTGGATGGTCTTGGGTTTCACTTCATAATCTATGCGTGCTAACTGCGTGACCTTAAGCAAGTTTGTGTACCACATATCTAAACCTTTGTTTTTTATTATTATAGCAAAATGGGGATGATAATATTGTCCATTTTATAGGATAAAGCTACATTATCTGGAACCAGCCTCCTCTCATTTTGGCATGAGCTACAATTTGACTGACTGTCCTCTACATGTCAGGCCCTGTGTGAGGTACATAATTCTCATCGTTTCATTTTATTAAATCCTCACCTCATTAGCTAGACAGAAAATTAAGGCTGAGCAAGGTTGAAGCCATGTTTTGAAAGCAGAAAATAAGAACCATTAGCCATGACTAGAATTTTTCAGGCTTCCTCAAAGCATTAAGGTAGCAGTTAACAATTTTTTTGAATCTTTAAGCTTTTTATTTTGTATTGGGGTATAGTCAATTTGGAGAAGACAATGGCACTCCACTCCAGTACTCTTGCCTGGAAAATCCCATGGATGGAGGAGCCTGGTAGGCTGTAGTCCATGGGGTCGCTAAGAGTTGGACATGACTGAGCGACTTCACTTTGACTTTTTACTTTCATGCATTGGAGAAAGAAATGGCAACCCACTCCAGTGTTCTTGCCTAGAGAATCCCAGGGATAGGGGAGCCTGGTGGGCTGCCGTCAATGGGGTCGTGCAGAGTCGGACACGACTGAAGCGACTTAGCAGCAGCATAGTCAATTAACAATGTTGTGGTAATTTTATGTGAACAGCAAGGGAGCTCAGCTATACATATACATGTATCCATTCTCCCCGAAACTCCTCTCCCATCCAAGGGGCCACATAACACTGAACAGTTACATGTGCTATAGGTTATTGGTTATCCATTTAAAATAAAGCAGTGTGTACACGTCCAGCCCCAAACTCCCTAACTAATCCCATCCCCTTTTCTGTTCCCCCCAGCAACCATAAGTTCATTCCCTAAGTCTGTAGTCTGTGACTCTAATCTCTTTCTGTTTTGTCAGTAAGTTCATTTGCACCATTTCTTTTTAGATTCTACATATAAGGGAAGTCATATGATATTTCTTCTTCTCTGTCTGACTTACTTCACTCAGTATGACAGTCTCTAGGTCCGTCTGTATTGCTATAAATGGCACTATTTCATTCATTTTAATGGCTCAGTAATATTCCATTGTATATATGTACCACATCTTCTTTATCCCTTCCTCTGTCGAGCAGCTAACAGTTTTCATTGAGTAGGATCTGTCTCTACATTTGCAAAAGGCTGGGGCTCATTTGAAAGGGAACTCATTTATTTGCAATCATGTCACTTCTGCCACTTGTCCATAACCTACAGGTAAATTCTCTATGATACAAATAATAACCCCTGTTTCCTGTCTCAGTTCCAATAATTTTGGGGGTAATTTGGCTTTTTTTCTGGGATCAGGCAGTATATACGAGTAACATCAGCAAAAACTGGTCCACTGAGTTTGAGAACCACCCCTCTTGTAAGGGGAAATAGCATTCTTCCTTTCTAGTCTGAATCTTTCTTCAAACATCAAACACTGGCTTCAGCCCCAGAGCAGCTGGCACCTAATACCTCCCCACGTTTTGCAGAAAGGAGAGTGCCTAGAGAGTGATGGGAGGAGGTCATGGAGGGGACATGACTGCCTGATGACCTGTGAGCTGGACCCGAGCAATCAGAGGCTCCTCATCCTCTTCTTGTCCTTGGAAGGCCCAGAACTCTCACTGTGGGAACTGTTCCAAGGAAATAGCCTTGAGAGAGCAATTGTGGATGGCATACATGTCTAAACCAACTGGAAGGCCTCCATACCAACTTTTAAAATTCTGGCAGGCAGCTATGGAGATGTTAGTCTTACAGCTGCCCAAGACAGGCAGCTGTAATGTAATGTAAATTTCCTGGTGTATTAATCCTGCCACCTACCAAGAAAGAGTGGCCCTTCTTCTGTCTTTCCTGTATGAGACAGAGTTTTTACCTGGGGAACCTCTGAGGTTGAACACCAGCAAGATTCTTCAAATTTGACTCCCCCTGCCCCTTGACCCAACAGAAATCATCACTGGCTTCATTAACGAATTGTGAGGGTAATTTCACTTCTCTTGAAGCATATGGCACCTTTACAAAACGGAATTTCAGGATAAGCAAAGACTTCTGCTGGGTTGAAGGAAGAAAGGAGATGAAGTGTTAGTTGTATGAGTATATGTGTGGTTGGGGGTTGGGATCAGGGACTAGATGTCAAGAAGAGCTTCTGCCTGAGTGTCATATTTATGAAAGAGCTTGCCTTTAGATTCTTGTTATAATTTCTAAATCGGCTTATATGTAAACTCACTTGAAAAATAGTCATCATTTCACTTGTGGTCCATGTCTGGATTATACTTTCTGTAATGCAATGTAAATTATTTTATAAACATGCTGTACTTTTAGGCAGCTTAATTGTATTGCATTGGCTTTTGTTAAAAGTAACNTTAGATTCTTGTTATAATTTCTAAATCGGCTTATATGTAAACTCACTTGAAAAATAGTCATCATTTCACTTGTGGTCCATGTCTGGATTATACTTTCTGTAATGCAATGTAAATTATTTTATAAACATGCTGTACTTTTAGGCAGCTTAATTGTATTGCATTGGCTTTTGTTAAAAGTAACTTGTCAATATGTTAAATTCTTGGGACTTATTCTTGAAATTATTCATGATAATGGTCTAAGAGCCTCAAGATATCAACCTGTCCTGTCCTCTCTCCCTTATGAGAAGCTCTGGAGCCTGGGCTCTAGATGAGCAAGTATGAGAGTTCATCCAATATTAGGCCCCAAATGGATACAATTCAACCTATGCTAATAACTTCTTCAACAATGAACTCCGTGAAGCATTCCAAGTACTTCCTAATTTCTTGTCTTATCTGATTTATATCAAAAGTCAACAAACATTTACCAAGTGCTTACTATGTCAGATACTGTAGTAAAGTTTAGGAAACAAAGATGAAAAGGACAGCCTGAAATCTCAAAGTGCTCACCGCCTACACCAAGGGAGAAGACTTGAATCATGGGTACAATTCATTATAATAAACACTGTAAGGGAAGTATGTACATGATACAAAAATTCATTTTAACTGGGGAGAAGAGAAAGTATTCTGGGGAAGACACCCCCAGTGATGGTTATGCGCAGGGAAAACTGGGCCAGAGGCTAGAGTGTCTGAAATAAAAGCGAGATTGTGAAGAGCTGACTGAGTTCTGCTGCAGGCTAACTGCGGGGGGAGCCGAGTGGGAGCAGATGCGCCCCATTTCCTGCCCGCAGACATTCCTTAAATCTCTAAATCACTTGGTCTAGATTTGTCGAAAGCTTTTTGCCTAAGAAAATCCAGAATTCTGACGACAGGGACTGGAGTTGCTCCCTCCAGGTCCCTCCCGGCACCCAGAACCTGGCAAAACCGCTAAACAGCTAGGCAGCTGCTAGCCAGCAGGCTTCAAGTTCTCCTCCCCTGCAAAGTTAGAAGACTAAAAGGATTTGAAGGAAAAAAAAAAAGTTCTATGTTAGTGCAAACAGATCCGTATATCAGCAGAGAGTTATCAAGGTTAATGAGAAAAATTATCTCATCAGAACAACCCCCGGATGGAGACGCGCGCGCAGGAGCGGCGGTCTCTAATCTGTAAACGCTGGGCCTCTTGAGCAATGCGATCCATCAAAGTCATTTCCTCCGCCTTCCCTGGGGAGCGCGCCCAGCTCCCGCCACTGGCTAGGGAAAGGAGGTGGAGGGGCGGGTGGTTCCCTGCAGATGGGCAGTGGGCACAAGGGCGACGGCAGGTGTGCCCGGAAGTGGAAAAGGGAGCAGCACCTGTATGAGACAGACCCTAAACCTCCTTCTAGCTCTTAAGGAGCCCAAAACTGAGGATGCCCAAGCCAGTCCCAAGGGAGGGAAGAAAACGTGCACCCTATACACAAACACACACCGCATATACACCACACCCTGTACTCGCATGCACACATATAAATACACGTAATATGGACGTGTCACACACACGTACACACTCATTCACACCCAGCACGCATCCTGCATGAACACACTGCACATGCACATACGGCACACACACACAGGCAAGCTGTGTGTCCTGCTGTCATTTGTTTTCAATCTTTCATCCTTTATGGGAAATAACAACTGTTTAGTCAGATGCATTTTCATAAACGCTTGCCCTAATGGTTCCTTTGGCAGGAGCTTGGAATTTCCACCTGCTGCCAGTCCTAGGGGTAATTTTTTGTTTTTGTTTGTTGCAGTTATTGTGGTGCTGATTGTGGTTTGAAATGAAATGAAAGTTGCTCAGTCGTGTCCGACTCTTTGCAAACTCATGGGCTGTAGCCTACCAGGCTCCTCTGTCCATGGNTAAACTCTGAAAAGGCACTGGAAGTATACTTCTGAACAATCCAATGATAAGATTTGTACTGTAGAATTTAGAATTACAAGTGGTGGTCGGCACCACTTGCAAGGAACTGGAGTATTTGATGACAGAGGAGGAGCTTGAAGGGGGAGAGTGGGGGCAGGTGTAGCAAGAACTCATCAAGATGGAGTATGGCAGAAGGTGAGGACAGGACGTTTACACTAAAACCCGGCAGAGGAGAAGCGATAGTCTTGAGAGCACAGGAGAAGAGATAGTTCGTCAAGTGGAACAGTTGGTTTTGTTCAGCTCTATAACCACTCCTTATTTGGGGCACCTGCCTTAACTTTGAGAGTCCCAGGTCACAATGATAATAGCTAATTGGCATTTAGTGTTCAGCTACAGAATACCATTCTTACAGTGTTGCTGCAGGAAAGCTTATTGCAAATGAAGAAATTGAGACTTAAAGGGGATATCCGACCTTATCTATTGGACTCCAGAGTGTATGTCTCCCCCTCCCCCCATGGTAATTGTGTGCAAGTGAGTGAGCATGACCCACAGTCACGTAACTCCAGGATCTGAAAAACTGTTCAGAGTATGTTCTCTTGATGACCTGTCTATAAATCAAATTGGAAATAAATCACAAATGTTTTACTTGTAAAGTTTTTCTTGTAAATATGATGAAACACATCTAGGAGTAGGGAAGAGTCAAAAATTAAGCAAATAATCCAAAGAGGATAAGAATAGCTTTCCTGATGCTTCCTGATGTATATTATATGTTAGCATTAACTGGCCTCTGCCTGTATAGACAGTAGATAACCACTATTGACTCCAATATTTCCTTCTTTCATTCCACAGAACCTTTCTGAGCACCTGTTATATGCCAGACACCCTGGTAGTAGCTCAGGATATGCATAAATATCGTGCTCTGTCCTAGGTTTATATACAATACTTCAGGGAACAAAGAGAAGAAACAATTGTAATGTAATATTTACAGTATGGGAAGTGCTATGATTGAGGTACACAGAGGCATGGAACACAGACTGGAAGGAAGCAGTGTTAGAATTTCAGCAAATGCTCCTTGAAGGAGGTGATTTCTGATCTGAGTTCCTAAAACGTAAGGAGTTAATTGGCAGAAGGCTATAATCCAGAAGTGTTAGCAGGGAACATTATGGGAACTTTCAAGTAGCTGTTTTGGCTGGCCCTAATGTGTGCGTACCATGAAAGTAAACAGTAGGTGAGGTTGAAATGTAACTGGAGGCTAGACTGTGAAGAGCTTCTACACTGTGATCAAAAGCTAAGATCACACTCAGTTCTGTGGGGAGTCATCATATGTGAAAATGTAAGCAGAGCAATGATGTTGTTTTTTGAGTAATCTCCGTGAGAGCTGAGTGGAGGATGAATGAAAGGAGGGGAGACTAAAGGGGTGGCAGAGTGGGGTGGGATCCTTGCTGTGTGCCTGGTGCTGTCCTGGCCACTGGGGCTCTGACCGTGAATGAGGCAAACACGGGGCCAGCAGGCCAGGGAGAGAGACAGCAAACTTCACTGCTAGATCTCATTTTATATTCCTGACCAGTAACCTTCTCTGGCTGCTTTGTGCTGCCCAGCAATCAGGCTGTAAATCCGTTCACTCCTTCACTTCCTAGATACTATTTCATCTGTTCTCTTTCCTCAAACTGCTGCGTCCTCCCAGAAACTCACACTTCATGGTTGGCCTTGCTTCCCACCTCACAGAGAAAATGCAAGCAGCCAGAAGAGAACATCCGACAGACTCAACACTGCACCTATCGACGTTCCATGTCTGCACGTTCTGACACCCCCTGCCTAGCACCACACAAATTCCCTGGACTCCCATCTAAAGCCAGTCCCTCCTCTTCCTGGATCCTGTTCCCTCTGGCCTACTCAAAACAATTCTCCTGCTTTTTCCCACCAATGGGCCATTCCATCAGCATTTAATGTATTATTATTCTTCCCATCTTAATATCATTTTCTTGACCCACTTTGACCACCAACTGCTCCAATGTTTCTCTGCTCCCATTCATAGCAAATCTCAGAAGAGTTGTCTTTACTCACTGACCTAATTCTTCTCCTTCCAGGTTTTCTTTCAGTAAACCTACTATAACTGGTCTTAAGCCCCACCACTCCACAGAAATTGCTTTGCTACNTAATGTATTATTATTCTTCCCATCTTAATATCCTTTTCTTGACCCACTTTGACCACCAACTGCTCCAATGTTTCTCTGCTCCCGTTCATAGCAAATCTCAGAAGAGTTGTCTATACTCACTGACCTAATTCTTCTCCTTCCAGGTTTTCTTTCTGTAAACCTACTGTAACTGGGCTTAAGCCCCACCACTCCACAGAAATTACTTTGCTAAATGCAGGGGTCAGTTCCCAGTCCTCATCCCCAGTGGCACTGGTGACGATATATCTGCATAAATCCTGTTCTTAGATGTCCTCTCTTGGCCTTGCTTCCAGGGCACACATTTTCTTGGTTTCTACCCGATTGTCATGGCTTCTTAGTCTCTTTTGTTGATTCTACCTCTTCTCCCCGACTCTTTATGTTACTGTGCCCTGGAATAGAACTCTTACTGTTTCTTGACACTCACACCACCTAAAAGCCGACACCTCACTAACTAGTGTATTAATCTCAGCTCTTTCCTCCATACTTCAGCCTCACTTATACGACTGCCTTCTCAGGACTTCTACCAGGGCACCCAATAGACACTTGAACTTCACGTGTCCAAAACTGAGCTACGGGTTTTCCTCTATAAAGCCTGCTCTATGTCAGAGGGAGGTATCTCCATTTTTCTAGTTTTTCAGGCCAGAATTCTTGAGGACTGTCTGGTTTCTGTGTCTTTCCCACTTACATCCCGTACATAAGTAAATCCTATAGCTCTGTGGTCATAACGTGGCCACA
>SJYA01000394.1:1320915-1362532 GCA_006410615.1 Neotragus moschatus | reverse complement strand
GTCCCTGGGATTCTCCAGGCAAGAACACTGGAGTGGGTTGCCATTTCCTTCTCCAATGCATGAAAGTGAAAAGTGAAAGTGAAGTCGCTCAGTCGAGTCCGACTCCTAGCAATCCCATGGACTACAGCCTACCAGGCTCCTCCGCCCATGGGATTTTCCAGGCGAGTACTGGAGTGGGGTGCCATTGATTACTTACTAGCTGTGTTATAAACTCTGAAAAGGCACTGGAAGTATACTTCTGAACAATCCAATGATAAGATTTGTACTGTAGAATTTAGAATTACAAGTGGTGGTCGGCACCACTTGCAAGGAACTGGAGTATTTGATGACAGAGGAGGAGCTTGAAGGGGGAGAGTGGGGGCAGGTGTAGCAAGAACTCATCAAGATGGAGTATGGCAGAAGGTGAGGACAGGACGTTTACACTAAAACCCGGCAGAGGAGAAGCGATAGTCTTGAGAGCACAGGAGAAGAGATAGTTCGTCAAGTGGAACAGTTGGTTTTGTTCAGCTCTATAACCACTCCTTATTTGGGGCACCTGCCTTAACTTTGAGAGTCCCAGGTCACAATGATAATAGCTAATTGGCATTTAGTGTTCAGCTACAGAATACCATTCTTACAGTGTTGCTGCAGGAAAGCTTATTGCAAATGAAGAAATTGAGACTTAAAGGGGATATCCGACCTTATCTATTGGACTCCAGAGTGTATGTCTCCCCCTCCCCCCATGGTAATTGTGTGCAAGTGAGTGAGCATGACCCACAGTCACGTAACTCCAGGATCTGAAAAACTGTTCAGAGTATGTTCTCTTGATGACCTGTCTATAAATCAAATTGGAAATAAATCACAAATGTTTTACTTGTAAAGTTTTTCTTGTAAATATGATGAAACACATCTAGGAGTAGGGAAGAGTCAAAAATTAAGCAAATAATCCAAAGAGGATAAGAATAGCTTTCCTGATGCTTCCTGATGTATATTATATGTTAGCATTAACTGGCCTCTGCCTGTATAGACAGTAGATAACCACTATTGACTCCAATATTTCCTTCTTTCATTCCACAGAACCTTTCTGAGCACCTGTTATATGCCAGACACCCTGGTAGTAGCTCAGGATATGCATAAATATCGTGCTCTGTCCTAGGTTTATATACAATACTTCAGGGAACAAAGAGAAGAAACAATTGTAATGTAATATTTACAGTATGGGAAGTGCTATGATTGAGGTACACAGAGGCATGGAACACAGACTGGAAGGAAGCAGTGTTAGAATTTCAGCAAATGCTCCTTGAAGGAGGTGATTTCTGATCTGAGTTCCTAAAACGTAAGGAGTTAATTGGCAGAAGGCTATAATCCAGAAGTGTTAGCAGGGAACATTATGGGAACTTTCAAGTAGCTGTTTTGGCTGGCCCTAATGTGTGCGTACCATGAAAGTAAACAGTAGGTGAGGTTGAAATGTAACTGGAGGCTAGACTGTGAAGAGCTTCTACACTGTGATCAAAAGCTAAGATCACACTCAGTTCTGTGGGGAGTCATCATATGTGAAAATGTAAGCAGAGCAATGATGTTGTTTTTTGAGTAATCTCCGTGAGAGCTGAGTGGAGGATGAATGAAAGGAGGGGAGACTAAAGGGGTGGCAGAGTGGGGTGGGATCCTTGCTGTGTGCCTGGTGCTGTCCTGGCCACTGGGGCTCTGACCGTGAATGAGGCAAACACGGGGCCAGCAGGCCAGGGAGAGAGACAGCAAACTTCACTGCTAGATCTCATTTTATATTCCTGACCAGTAACCTTCTCTGGCTGCTTTGTGCTGCCCAGCAATCAGGCTGTAAGTCCATTCACTCCTTCACTTCCTAGATACTCTTTCATCCGTTCTCTTTCCTCAAACTGCTGCGTCCTCCCAGAAACTCACACTTCATGGTTGGCCTTGCTTCCCACCTCACAGAGAAAATGCAAGCAGCCAGAAGAGAACATCCGACAGACTCAACACTGCACCTATCGACGTTCCATGTCTGCACGTTCTGACACCCCCTGCCTAGCACCACACAAATTCCCTGGACTCCCATCTAAAGCCAGTCCCTCCTCTTCCTGGATCCTGTTCCCTCTGGCCTACTCAAAACAATTCTCCTGCTTTTTCCCACCAATGGGCCATTCCATCAGCATTTAATGTATTATTATTCTTCCCATCTTAATATCATTTTCTTGACCCACTTTGACCACCAACTGCTCCAATGTTTCTCTGCTCCCATTCATAGCAAATCTCAGAAGAGTTGTCTTTACTCACTGACCTAATTCTTCTCCTTCCAGGTTTTCTTTCAGTAAACCTACTATAACTGGTCTTAAGCCCCACCACTCCACAGAAATTGCTTTGCTACATGCAGGGGTCAGTTCCCAGTCCTCATCCCCAGTGGCACTGGTGACGATATATCTGCATAAATCCTGTTCTTAGATGTCCTCTCTTGGCCTTGCTTCCAGGGCACACATTTTCTTGGTTTCTACCCGATTGTCATGGCTTCTTAGTCTCTTTTGTTGATTCTACCTCTTCTCCCCGACTCTTTATGTTACTGTGCCCTGGAATAGAACTCTTACTGTTTCTTGACACTCACACCACCTAAAAGCCGACACCTCACTAACTAGTGTATTAATCTCAGCTCTTTCCTCCATACTTCAGCCTCACTTATACGACTGCCTTCTCAGGACTTCTACCAGGGCACCCAATAGACACTTGAACTTCACGTGTCCAAAACTGAGCTACGGGTTTTCCTCTATAAAGCCTGCTCTATGTCAGAGGGAGGTATCTCCATTTTTCTAGTTTTTCAGGCCAGAATTCTTGAGGACTGTCTGGTTTCTGTGTCTTTCCCACTTACATCCCATACATAAGTAAATCCTATAGCTCTGTGGTCATAACGTGGCCACAGTCCTCTTACTTCTGGCCACCTTCACTCCTACCACTGATCAGAGCCATCGCCTCCTATTTCAAAAGTCTCCTAATGGGTCCCTCTGCTTTTACTCTTGTCTTCTAAAACATCTGCATTCAAACTCATCACTGTTTACTCAAAACCCTGAGTAACAATCAAGGTACCTAAAGTTCCTAAAAAGTGCTGTACAGCCTGTCCTCTCCATCACCTCTCTGACCTCACATACTTTCTCTTCTTAACTCACTCGGTTTCAGCCATACTGACCTTCCTGATCAGTCTTAAGTTCTTCAGAATTTCAGAATTTTTCAAAATTGTTGAAGAATTTTGACTCAGTTGTTTCTATTTCAAAGATAGTTCATGTGTTGCTCTATACATACCTTCACCTCAGTTAGGTCTTTGCCCAAAAGGAACATTTTTGTAAGGCCCACCTTGAGCATCCTATTTTAAATAGCAACCCCCTACGCCTCTTGCAATCTTGATCTCCCTTACCCTGTTTTATTCGACAGCAATCACTCCCTTTTAATTTACTGTATAATAATATGCTTATTTATTATCTTTTATGTTTCTATGAATATCACACTTTGCCTGCCAGAAGTTATGCTTTTCCAAGGGAAGAGCTTTGTGCATTTTGTTCCCTTACACATCCATTATGCATCCCAGAGATGTGGAACAGTCTGTCCTATAAGAAGCATCTGAGGAACACTTGCTGAGTAAATGGACAGCAGTGTGTTAAGGAGGAACTGAAAAATGCAGGCCCCAAATGAGACAATGTCTGTGGAGTGGAGAAGTACAAGAGATGAAGAAGGTAAAAGTAAGAAACCCCTTTGATTGAATTCAGGGGTAGAAGAAGGGAATAAAAAATGCTTCCTAGATTTTAGGCTCAGTTGTCTCACTGGAGAGTGGTACCTTTTAGTAAGATAAGAAATGGGAATTCAGTTTGATACCTGAATGTGGGACACCAAGGTCAAAAGTTCTATTTGTCAAGATTTTTTAAAAATTTGTTAAGACATAATGCTCATATAGTAAAATTGGCCTTTTTTGGAGGGTTATAGTTTTGGAACATAGTTGATTTACAGCGTTGTATTAGTTTCAGATGTATAGCAAAGTGAATCAGTTATACACATATCCACTCTTTTTAAGATTCTTTTCCCATATACATCATTACAGAGTATTGAGTAGAGTGACCTGTGCTATGGGTTTCCCAGGTGGCACTAGTGGTAAAGAACCCACCTGCCAATGCAGGAGACACAAGAGACTTGGGTTTGATCCCTGGCTCTGGAATGTCCCTTGGAGGAGGCATGGCAACCTACTCTGATGTTCTTGCCTGGAGAATCCGGTAGATAGAGGAGCCTGGTGAGCTGTAGTCCGCAGGATCGCAAAGAATCAGACACAACTGAAGTGACTTAGCATGCACACAACTGTGCTATTTGTTGTTGTTCAGTTGCTCAGTCGTATCCGACTGTTTGTGACCCCGTGGACTGAGGCATGCCAGCCTTCCCTGTCCTTCACCGTCTCCCAGAGCTCGCTCAAACTCATGTCCATTGAGTCAGTGNATAGTGCTGCAGTGAACATTGAGGTGCATACATATTTTTGAATTATGATTTTCTTTGGATGTATGCCCAGGAGAGGGATTGCTGGATCATATGGTAGCTGTTTTTTTTTTTTTTTTCCAAAGGAACCTGCATACTGTTCTCCATAGTGATTGCCAGAAAGATACTTTCAAAATGGAAACCACATTGTATCATGCTTCTGGGTGAAAAGCCAGTCCTTATAATGACTTGCAAGATTGCTTTGTTTCCCAGTACTTCCCTCATCTCATCTTCTACAATTTCTACTCTTTCATCCTCTACAGGCACACTGGCCTCCTAACTACTCACTGAATATTTCAAGTATGTATTTCCTTCATGGCTAATGTGCTGATGTTTCTTCTCTTCATATACATCCCCATTGCCAATATCTTTAACTCCTTTACTTCTTTGCCCAGAGGTCATTTTCTTGGTGAGGCCTACCATGATGATCCACATTAAAATTTCCACTTATTCCCCTCTGTGCACTCTATCCTGGAATCCCATGACTACATTTTCTATTACTTTTTGAGCCATCGCATGCATACCATCATGAGTGGAAGTCTTTATTATGCCCAAAACTTGCTACTTTACTCAGTGGCATTCCCTCTATAAAGAAGTCCCCAAAACGCAACATGATTGGGCAGGCTCCATGCCAGAAGCTTTATATACATTATATCATTTAGTGGTCCAGGTGGCACTAGTGGTAAAGAGCCTGCCTATCAGTACAGGAAGTTTAAGAGTTCAGTTCAGTTGCTCAGTTGTGTCCAACTCTTTGCATCCCCATGGACTGCAGCACACCCAGCTTCTCTCTATCCAACACCAATTCCTGGAGTTTATTCAAATTCATGTCCATTGAGTCAGTGATGTCATCCAACCATCTCATCGTCTGTTATCCCCTTCTCCTCCTGCCTTCAGTCTTGCCCAGCATCAAGGCCTTTTCCAATGAGTCATTTCTTCACATTAGCTGGCCAAAGTATTGGAGCTTCAGCATCAGTTCTTGCAATGAATATTCAGAACTGATTTCCATTAGGATTGACTGGTTTGATCTCCTTGTAGTCCAAGGAACTCTCAAGAATCTGTTTCAACACCATAGTTCAATAGCATCAGTTCTTTGGCGCTCAGCTTTCCTTATAGTCCAACTCTCATATCCATACATGACTACTGGGAAAACCATAGCTTTGACTAGATGGACCTTTGTCAATAAAGTAATATATCTGCTTTTTAATATGCTGTCTAGGTTGGTCATAACTTTTCTTCCAAGGAGTAAGCATCTTTTAATTTCATGGCTGCAGTCACCATCTGCAGTGATTGTGGAGCCCCTCCAAAATAAAGTCTGTCACTGTTTCCACTGTTTCCCCATCTATTTGCCATGAAGTGATGGGACTGGATGCTATGATCTTAGTTTTCTGAATGTAGAGATTCAAGCCAACTTTTTCACTCTCCTCTTGCACTTTCAAGAGGCTCTTTAGTTCCTCTTTGCTTTCTGCCATATTGGTGGTCATCTGCATATCTGAGGTTATTGATATTTCCCCATGCAATGTTGATTCCAGCTTGTGCTTCATCTAGTCCAGCATTGTGCATGATGTACTCTGCATATAAGTTAAATAAGCAGGGTGACAATATACAGCCTTGACCTACTCCTTTCCCAATTTGGAAACAGTCTTGTTCCATGTGTGGTTCTAACTGTTGTTTCCTGCATACAGATTTCTCAGGAGGCATGTAAGGTGGTCTCTTATTCCCATCTCTTTCAGAATTTTCCACAGTTTGTTGTGATCCACACAGTCAAAGGCTTTAGCATAGTCAATGAAGCAGAAGTAAATGTTTTTCTGGACCTCTCTTGCTTTATCTGTGATCCAGCAGATGTTGGCAACTTGATCTCTGGTTCCTCCGCCCTTTCTAAAGCCAGCTTGAACATCTGGAAGTTACTGGTTCACGTACTGTTGAAACCTAGCTTGGACTGAGAAGCCTGGTGGGCTTCAGTCCATGGGATCACAATGAGCTGGACATGACTGAGTGAGCACATATCATTTAATATTTTCTGTTGTCTTGTCAGCTCAATATACTTACCCCAATTCAAGACAAACACATCAAGGTCACATAGTGAATAGCAGAGCTGGAATTCAACATCAGGCCCCAATGATAGCAGATATAATACCTGTCATCGCCAGTGTGCATGCATGCTAATTATCCGCAGTTGTGTTCCACGCTTTGCTACTGTATGGACTGTAGCGTGCCAGGCTCCTCTGTCTATGGAATTCTCCAGGCAAGAATACTGGAGTGGATTGCTATCCCTGTTTCCAGGATATCTTCCCAATCCAGGGGTCGAATTCTAGTCTTCTGCGTCTCCTGTAACGGTCACCAAATACAGCCCATAGGCCAAATCTAGCCCACCACTTGATTTGCCATATAAAGTTTAGTTGTAACACAGCTGTGACCATTCGTTTATATGTTATCTACGGTCGCTTTCATGCTGTAACAGCAGAGTTGAGTAGTTTCCAGCAGAGAACGTATGACCTGCCAATAATAAAATATTTATATTTTTGGCCCTTTAGAGAAAGTTTGCCAACTCCTGATCTCTACTATGCTGCCCTCTATACAAAGCAGAGGTTAATTAGTCCAGAAATCCCCTGATATATAAATGGATAAGGAAAATTATATACATAGAAGAGAGTTAAGAGGAAACAAGGATATTTTTCTTGTTTTAAGAATAATATTCAATTTCTTAAAGTTGTAAACCTTCAAATCCAACTTTTCTTTAGCTTTTCAATTCAGTCTACTAAGCTTAATACTTTTTCTATAGATACAGGAATTCATCATCATCACTGTTGAGGATGCTTTTGATTATTTTTTGGTCCCAATTTTAATATAGTTAAACTTTTTCAAACATTTGAAACCACATTTATAAGGTGAATATTTTTAGTCTCTCCTGTGAGTACTTCTATTTTCTGACATGTGCTTATGTAATTTTTATATAGCAAGTCAATGAAACACTTAGATGTACTTGGATTCCCTAATATCTCAATATTGTTTACAGATTGAGGCATATTTAAATTTAAAATTCTAAGTCTATATCTGTTATTCAGATGTATATTTTATCAGTTCAGTTCAGGTGCTCAGTCGTGTCAGACTCTTTGTGACCCATAAATTGCAGCACGCCAGGCCTCCCTGTCCATCACCAACTCCCGGAGTTCACTCAGACTCATGCCCATCGAGTCAGTGATGCCTTCCAGACATCTCATCCTCTGTCGTCCCCTTCTCCTCCTGCCCCTAATCCCTCCCAGCATCACAGTCTTTTCCAATGAGTCAACTCTTCGCATGAGGTGGCCAAAGTACTGGAGCTTCAGCTTTAGCATCATTCCTTCCAAAGAACTCCCAGGGTTGATCTCCTTCACAATGAACTGGTTGGATCTCCTTGCAGTCCAAGGGGCTCTCAAGAGTCTTCTCCAACACCACAGTTCAAAAGCATCAATTCTTCGGTGCTCACCTTTCTTCACAGTCCAACTCTCACATCCATACATGACCACAAGAAAAACTATAGCCTTGACTAGATGGACCTTTGTTTTGAAATTAAAATTTTCACTTATTATTCAGGAGGTTGAATTCTCTTAAACATTGTAAATTTATAAAATTACAAATGTGCTCTCATTATTTAGCTTTAAAAATAGTATAAGTTAGATTCTTTGGATATCCCTTACTTAATTCTAAATGTCTTTGAGTTCAGTAGGAATGTATGTATCATGCCTATCAGTTTTGGAGAATATTTTCTCAACCAATTGAGATTGCAATTAACAGGGATTTTATTCATAAATTTAACACAATGTGTATTAATTATATATAACATATAGATAGAACATATAATTAACATATTCTTACTATAGGCTTTATAGAGACATCCTGAGTTTATAATGGGAGATTTAGTACTTAAAGTTAGGCTTTTAGTATATGTCTCTGTCTACTTAATGTTTGCAGCTTTATCAAATAAATTTACTTAGGTGAAGTTTTGCATTTCTTTTCATTCTTTGGCTTTAAAATGTGTCCTTCAATTTAAAGTCAAAGGCTTTTTAAAACTTTATTTATTTTTACTTTGGTTGTACTCGGTCTTTGTTGCTGTACACAGGCTTTCTAGGGCAAGCAAAGGCTACTCTTTGCTGCAATGTGCAGGTTTCTCATTGTGGTGGTTTCTCTTATTGTTTAGGTTGGGCCCAGTAGTTGTGTCTTGCAAAGCTCTAGGGTGCATGAGCCTAGTTGTTGTGGCACATGGAGTTTAGTTCTCCGAGGCATGTGGAATCTTCTTGGACCAGCGATCAAACTCATGTCTCCTACATTGGCAGGCAAATTCTTATCTACTGAGCCACCAAGGAAGTCCTAAAGCCAAAGATTTCGAATACATAATTTTGGTCTTTTTTTCATATATAGTCTGTCTTAGAACTTATGAGTTGTGGGAAGAGCTAAAATAAAATAACAGTAATTTAGTAGCAGGTAAATGAATAACCCATGTTCCATCATACTACTAAAGTTTTGATCTGGGGATTATCTCTTACCTGTCTAATGGTGGAGGAGATAAAATTTTCTAGTTAGGCTTCTTCAGCACAGCAGATCACCTCTGAATTTCACTCCAACTTCCCAGGGTGGGTCTGCTTCTCATTCTTCAATATCCACAGTACCCAGTACACACCTCTAGTCACATGTAGACCAAACATTTAATTATACTTAGCTTAGTTAACTGAAATAAAATTTTAAGAACTGAAAACTGACTCAGTTATAGGAATAAGAATATTTGGAACAAGGTAGGAATGTGCATCTCCTTTTTCAATTGTAACCTAAATAAATATCAAAATGTAGATTTAAAGGATGAAAAATTTTAATTGAGATATGTCCTAAGAGTAAAGGACACACTGGACTTTGAGAGTTAATTTGATAATTTGATAAAGACAGTATGATATTTCATTAATCATTTAAAAATAATAGCATTTTTGATATGTGGGATTACATAAAATATAGTATTGAATTAAATTTCAGCTTAACTTTACTATTTTTCAATGTGGCTACTGAAAAATATTGAATTATATTTGTGGCTTGTATTATACATCTATTACATCATGACTATCCCAGTTATACCTGCATCCATCCAGCATACTTTTAGCCCTCACCATCGCCACCTCCCCCCATTTCTGATTTCTGTTTTACAAATAGGAGATGGAGTTATTTGCTTTCACTGGCATCCCCTAGGATTCCCACTTTTTCCTTACCAAGTATGTCCAATTTTAGAATGTTCTTCATCAAACAAATGTCTGTATCCCTTATTTATGGCATCTTTGCAGCCATGATCTTTCCATTTACAATTTAGTGTTGTGTCCCAGATTTAGCAAATCACTTTCTTTTTTTTTTCTCCCCAAGTCATTTTCTGAAAAAATTGAATGAGAGGATTCAAGTGCCTCTGTTGGGATTTTTATGAGCATGACAAGATATTATCTAACCTCAGCATTCTCAGAACATCACTGAGCCTCAGATTCATCTTCTACACCCTGGAAATAATACTTGCTTCATAGGTTAGATATGAGAATGAAAGGATATATAAACTAGGAAAGCATTAAGTACAGTAAGTATTCTGGGATTATTTTTGTTTATTCTTTTTCTAAATTAGTAGAAGTTTTATCCAAGTTAAACAATCATCCAGAAAAATGAATACATCATAGAGTAACAGTAGGTGAACTGGCACAAAGTGAGTGTACCTGTTATCACTACTCAAGAGAAGAGGGGGATAACCAGCATCCCAGGAGTTCTCTTCATGCTCATGCTTCACAAGCATGCTCACGCTCACCATCATGCCTCATGATGGCCCACCAGCTTTGTCTGTTTTCAGACATGATATCTGTATAGTCATGTCGTATGTCTCTTTTGTGTTTTGCTTTTCATTCCACATTAGACTTCTGAGATTTGACAGTGTCATTGCATGTAACAACAGTTTGTGTTTTGTTGTTGCTGCTGCTGTTGTATAGTTTCCATTTTATATCACGATCAATTTATTCTTCTCTTGATTGATATATACATTGTTTTCAGCAGGAATATAGTATGAATGATGTTGCTATAAACACTTTGGTACATGGTTTCTGGTACTCATAAGTGTTTATTTTTGTTAGGTCTATGACCTGGAGTATAAATAGCCACGTCACAGGGTGTGGATATGTTTAACCTTAGTTGATACTGCCAATGCTTTTCAAAGGTACTTGTACCAAATTTATCTTCACACAAGTATTTATGGGAATTCCAGCTACTCCATATCTTTAGCACTTGGTATCTCCTTATAATTTTAATTTGCCTGTCTCTAATCACTAAATAAATCAAGCTCTTTTTAATTCCAAAGCTGCTTTCTCAGAATTGACCTTCTGATGTGTTAGATTTATCTTGGCCTGGAACCACTCTTCATGATAAACATGAAGACTAGCTGATGCCCTTGATAGGTTTTCTTAGACCATACAGATTTCTATTCTAAAAATTGGTGTGTCATGTGGACATTTTCCTCATATAATAACACAGTTAAAAATCCACACCTTTTCTAAATGTAGATTTTAAAATATTTTTTCATCTCTTATACCCTACTAAGAACTTTGCAAAGGCATAGTTTATTGGTATAAATGGATATTTTATTGGTATAAATGGACATTTTATCAACAAATAAAATGAATTCCCACTGTGATATTCAGATATGTGTTGAATCAAAAACCATTGCCACTTCTGCTCACCCTCATCACAGAGAAGGGCAGATACAAGTTCAACTACATGAAGGTGATAAATATGTACAGAGGGAGTCTGTGAAAAGAGATGAAATTAGGTTTTTTGGTTCATGTTCAGGCTTGATATTTTCTATTCTTATATTGATTTTTTATTTCCTTTCTACATTCTGATTAGATCAAACATACCTGCAAAGAATATTTGAGTTTTATGATGTTACTTTATGTCATAAAATTATTTGAAGACCCAGATAACATGTTTGATATTTTGTAACTCTGTTATACTCTGGAAAAAACAAAAAACAACAAACTTCTATTTCTGCCACTTCACTAAAATCCCAGGGAGTCCCCCATAAACCAACTGGAAATTGAGACCAAAACAATGCAAGAGCATTACTATGTCTGGGACACTGGATTTGTCTATTTACTGTTTTTTTTTTTTTTTTTTTTGCAGTAGAGAAAGCTCAGTATCTAGTCCTCCCAGTATTCTTTAGCAGGACTTGTGATGGTGTAGATGACTGTTCAGCAGATTAATTCCCTTGCCATTCCTGCTGTGGGAAGTCTCAACTTCCTTGCTCTGTTGATGCTGAGCTTGGAAAGTCAGTAGATGTGACACAAGCAGTGTCCTTAATCATGCTTATGTGGTTTGGATTGACTTTTGGATTCCTTGCATTTTTCAAGAGAAGAAAATCGCCAGGTGGCCATTGATCCAAAGAATATGAAAATTTTGTGTAGCACATCAGAACCCAACCTAAATCCTAGAGTCCAGAGCCTAGAGTCCGACCTAGCCAAACTGCAAACTCACAAAAGAGAAATAACATCTTGAGATTTTAAGACAGTTTTGGTGTGGTTTGGTAGGCAGCATTATTAAGGAAGAAGTTGACTAAGACAAGTTTCTGAGTTTGTTGTTTAAGAATATTGATGTTAAAGTCCTCCAGCATAAAACTTTCATTTACTAATTTAGTACAAAAATATACATGTATTTTTGAATAGCTATAGTGTGCCAGTCCCTATGTTATGTTCTAGGGAAAGATAAAGAAAATCTATCTGGGGAAAATTGATGAAGTAATTATAATACAATGTGATCTGTTTTTGACAGGGACACCCATCTATTATAGGCTGATTTAGAAGGAGGACCAGAACTGGTTTTGACAATTCAAGGAAGTTTTGTCAGAGATGAAGTGTGAGTGGGAATTATTCACATCATTGTAGGTAGAGGCAATAACATGTTCAAAAACTTAGAAACTAGAAGATATGTTCATTTGGTGGCCTAAAAAGAATGTTGTATGAAAGGTCCTGGATGGAGTACAAAGGTAAAAAATAAATCTGAAAGGGTTAAGTAGTTTGAGAGGCAGCAGGTAGAATATGTATCTGAGGCTTCTGGTAGCCATCTTGCACACTAAATGTAAAGAGTGAAAAAGCTCAGATGACATCATTGGTTTTTAAGATTCAGTTATGCATGAAACCAAGGCTAGGTTTCTTGGTAACACCTACATATATGAGACAGAAAAAAAATCAATGGATTCATTAATTTAACAACTATTTTCTGAGTACTGTGAATATGATGACAAATGAAAATAGTTGCTTCAGAGAGGTCACTATGTGTTAGAAATATGGAAATAATAAAAGGCAATTCTAATATGTAATGTTCAGTGTAATCATATGGAAATATACAGGGCAAAGAGGGAAAAGGACCAGAAAGACTATAGAGGAAGCCACACCTAAGCTGAATACATAGAGGAATAAGAATGATGTCAAGTCAAGAAAAAGAATAATATTGTTCCAGATAGAGTGAGTGGCATGTTTCAGATTTTCAAGAAAAAGGGAAAAGATTATAAGTCTATATAGAGGGAGATGTCTTTTAAAAGACAAACTGAGATGGTAAATAGGACCAGTTTATAAGTCATGTTACGGAGTTTGGATTTTAATTAAGAACAAAGAGAAACCATTGAGGGGTTTTAAGGAGTATTGGTAAACACCCATGGGGTAGAACAAGCAGAACTTGGTGACTGAACACATGACTGGGTTGAAGAAAAGGAAAACACAGAGGATGCTCAGCTAGCTGACTTGGGAACATCACTGAAGTGTGATGCCGTTGGGGGCAAAGATCTGGCATGGATCTAGAGGACTGGTGATGGAAATTTAAAGGTAATGTTAAATTATAGGGGGTGGACAAATAGCTGGTAGGGGCAAAGTAAGAGAATCGGTGTAGTGCTTATTCACCAATTGAAGGAGAAGATCTAGTTTTAAAAAAGAGTTCTTTTTCATCAATGCCACTGTGGCAAAGAATATGAGAATACTGAGGAAGCCGTATTGAGATTGGGATGTTAAGGGTTTGTAACTTTGTGGTAACCTTGTGTTAACTTTGTGTAATTTTGTAGTAACTTTGTGGAAGTAGTTTTAGTAAATTGGTGTGTAGAGACCATATTATAAGAGGTTTAGGAGTGAGTGAGTGAAGAAATGAAGTGACAGTGGAAGAAATAATAAGGTGGTAGCTTGAAGAAGTAACTGTGTTGAGAGACAGGAGTATTAGAAATAGGGACTCAAGCCAGTTTGTGTGCTAAAAAGAAAGATCCAGGGGAAAGGAAGAGATTTAAGGTGTAAGGTGAGTAGGGTAGGGTTGGGGGACACACAGATAATGTTCTGAAGGAAACAGAAGGCTTAAGTTCAGCCTCAAGGCTGAAAACTTATCACTGACAAGCAACACAGACACTTCCAACTCAGGATGGAAGAACAGGGAAGGGCAGGCTCATGAAAATAAGAAATTTTAAGGTGATGGAGAGCAAGACTTAAGGAACTGGTGTTTATTGACTGTTACTCCAAAAGGTAGAAGAGGATGTTGTTGCCTAGCTGCATTTGAGAAGAATGGAGAAGATTGTAACTATCCTTTCTGAGGAAATTGCTAAGGAGATGGTTCTTAGCTGAAAAGCATAGAATCTGCTGTTAGTTTTGGTAGAAGTAGAACTTACTAGCTAGTTTACAGGATTATCAGTAGGTCTAATGAGCCAGGACAATGCTCAGGACATGATGATCACTAGTAAAAAGTCACTGCTATAAATATGCTGTGCCTACATCTTAGTTCATCAAAATATCAGAGCTTGTACCTGTCAAGCTCAAGATTAGACATTAGATGTCTCTGAAGAGCCAAATGCTTGAAACCACTAGGAACCACCAGGTGCCCAAGGATGAACTCATTGAGCACCTGCTCTCCTCTATAGGAGAGACTGCTGTTTGTACCCAAATATATATGCTGTTTTTCCACTGTAAATTAGTTCATCACATAGCCAGCTGCTTAGAGTAGAAACTACATTTCTCAATCTCTTTTGAAACTGAATGTGGCCCTGTAACTAAGTTTTAGCTAATGGGAGACACTCAGAAGTATTGCATAGCAGACAGAGAAGATGAGTCACTCCCTGGGGCTGGTTAGGTAATTGGCTGAAAGCAACCTGTCTCCTATGGGCTTCTGGGAGTACGATCATCCTATCAGTCCAGGACTGTAGATTTTTCATTCTTCTGTAGGAGAAAAGTAATATTCTGTCTCATTTTCCAAATGAAAAAAAAAATCATGGTATGTCTGATATGTAGCCCAGATTCCTTAGATCCAGGGATCTATGGAGGGTGATGGAAAGAATTCAGATCCTCTCTCTAGCAGCCAGGACTCATAAGGTGGCACTAGTGGTAAAGAATCCAGCTGCCAATACAAGAAACACAAGAGATCCCTGGGTTGTTTGATCCCTGGGTTGGGAAGGTCCCCGGAGGAGGAAATGGCAACACACTCCAGTATTCTTGCTTGAGAAATCCCACGGACAGAGGAGCTGGTGGGCTATGGTCCATGGGGTTGCAAAGAGACGGACATGACTGAATGACTAAGCAGCAGCAGCAGCAGAGAGCTGGTGTTAGAAGTCATGATGCAAAAAATTCTGCATTAGACATAATGAAAGGACTGTCCCTAAAAAGGGGGAGGTGTTCAAAAGATGTTAGGCAACTACTAGTGAAACAGGTGTTTACAGCAGGGGTTAAGTTTGGGAGGACAGAAAAGAAGGAAAAAATAATGAGTGGGAAAGGAGCACAAAAGAACATGCTTCACCAAGATCTGATTTCATGGCTTTAAAAAAATAAGAACAACTTTGACACCTGGAGTGTCAAACAGAAACTAATCTGAACCTGGGGAAAGTGCTGTGGAATTGCCAGATGGTAGAATTCAAAGTTTGATATAGAAACAAACAGAGACGGAAGAGAGTGAGAGGCAGAAAGGCTTTCCCTCCCTGGTGCTTCACCCTGGGGTCTGCTCAGAGGATGAGTGTAGGCAGTAGCATTAAGGATTGAGTGCTGGTAGAAACAGGCAGAAGATCTGAAGTTAGATGTCAGTGAGACCCTAACTCTGCCTAACATGCTCACTGCAGAAACTTGGGTGAGTTACTTGCCTCTTCAAGTTTATTTCTTCATCAGTAAAATGGAAAGAATGATAGTATTAGTACCAGCAAACTAGTACCACAGATAGAGGGTGCTTGGTGCCTAGTACCATGCTTGGCACCCTAGCCCCCAAAGTTAAGGTGAATACTTTTTAGTAAAGCTGAAGTGCTCCACTTAAACTCTTCCACTCACATCTCCTTGCCCATGCCATCGGTTTTAAGCAAATAAAAATATCTAGTTCTATCTTGGGCTGAAAACCACCCGGCATAATTCAAGCTGTTCTCTGAAGTAGTGTTTGAATCTAGAAAAAAAAAAGTCCTGACTCACAATTAGAGAGTGGAATTCTCAGGAACAACCAACATTAGCATCTAAACAAGAAAATGAGCTTATTGACATTGAAAAATGTTATTATGTTTTCAATTTCATTAAAGTTCCCAACAGACAACACATTTATTTCTGTGCTATGGGTCTGATAGCAAAATGGGCAAAAACATCAGTCTGCAAGCTCTGGGACTCTAGTCTGTGACAGCACTGATGAAATATATGTTTCCTGAAGATACACACAATTCTTACTATCTGTGACCATTGAAATATTAAGGAAATTACTTATAAAACAGATAAAAATCCATTATGGGAGCAGAGCCTAGAAGCTGCAAAGGAGAATGGGAAAGAATAATTTCCAGTCTTCCTGGGAAATTTAAAAAAAAAAAGGAGTTTTTTCTCTTGTTATTATCCTGGTGAAATTAAATTTCATTGTGTAATTCTCATCTTCATAATTACCAGGTTGCTTTGAGAATTAGATATAAAAAGCCACCTCATATAAAAGTAGCAGCTGATTTTCCTAAATATTATATTTTTAAAATGATAAAAGAGGAGTAACATTGCAAACAATCATTTTAATCACCATGCTTGTTCCATGTCAGCCCACCCACCTTTCTCATCACGGTTATTTGCAGGATTGAGGCAGAATACCTACAGGGACATCTACCCAGTCCCTAAAACCTTCTGAGTCGGTACGGGAATAGGATCCCAAAAATACAGACTTGGATTTCTAGAAGAAATTGCAGAGGCTGGGAGGTGTGGTAGGTTAAAAAATTGCCCTCAAAGATGTCCACATTTTATTCACCTGTAAATATGCTACCTTATGTGACAAAAGGCCCTTCGCAGATGGGGGTTAGGTTATGGACTTTAGAGAGAATATCCACCTGGGCCCAGTCTAATCACATGAGTCCATGACAGCAGAGGGTCTTTCCCAGCTGTAGCTCATCAGAGAGATTGCTGTGTTGCTGGAAGAGAACCAGAGAGACAGCAATGTGAGAAGGACTCAACTCACTCTCGTTGGCTTTATAGATGGGAAAGGTCATGAGCAAAGGAATGTGGGCAGCCTCTAGAAACTGGAAAAGTGAGGAAGTGGACTCTGTCCTAGGGCCTCCAGAGCCAAAGGTGCTCCTGCCCACACCTTGACTTAAGCCAAGCAGGACCTTGTTAGACCCAAGAAACTGTAAGACATTAAATTTGTGTGTGCTTTTATGGTACTCAGTTTGTGGTATGTGTTGTAGCAGCATAGGAAACAAATACAGTGAGGGAACCTATTTATTAGTTTGGCATATTCCCTCTAAGTCTTACTTTGTTTGATCTATGATTTTGCTTTTCCTGTGTCTCTGCTCTATGTGCCTGGGTGAACATGAGACCTGGGACTGGGCTCTTGTCCTCAGCTCATTAGACTGAGGCCTGACAACGTGCCTGCATCTTAGTAGCTTTTATTTGGGATCTAGACTCTATTTCAGTGAAAGCAGCAGCTGGTGCACAGCTTCAGTTGAAATGAGCCATAAGGTGCAACCAGTCTTGAAAATTCCCACTGCGGTCTCATTGTCACCATAGAAGACTCACTTCAACATCAGGCATGGCCAGGACCTAGTCCTACTCATCAAATAATCCTTTCTTTGTCCTTCCCCCTTCCTTGTTTCCCTTCTTCTCTTCCTTCCTTGGGATGACGCCCTTTACTCAAACATCTTAACAAGTGCTACTTATAAAATATTTTAAAATGTTTCAAAGCTTTCACTCATCACTACCATCAGCAGCACCATTGTCCTCTTTTTCATAGTCATCATCATAAGTAAAGACATGCACGCATGAAGAAAATCAAATATGAAAAGCACAAAATAAAAACTCTATTTACATCCCTATCATCTGTCATATTTCCAAAATACGAGTGCTTTAACCAACTTCTGCTTTTTATTTATATAACTTAAAAAATTGAGGATAAATGTGAATTTATAGAAAAATTGTAAAGGTAGTATGGAGAGCACTCATGGACCCTTCACTGAGCTTATGTTAATATCTTATATAATCATGGGTGCATGTGTGCGTGCTAGGTTGCTTCAATTGTGTCTGACTGTTTGTGGCCCTAAGGACTGTAGCCCACCAGGCTTCTCTGTCCATGGGATTCTCCAGGCAAGAAATACTGGAGTGGGTTGCTATTCCCTTTGCCAGCCGATCTTCCCAACCCAGGGATTGAACCTGTGTCTCTTATGTCTCCTGCGTTGGCAGGTGGTTTCTTTGCCACTAGCATCACCTGGGAAGCTCCATAATTATGGGTACATTCATTTAAAAAATTTTTAAGCTTTTAATTCTTCTGGTTATTTCTTTCATATTTCTAAATATTTGATAAATATTAATGAATTTATCAAATTTAGAGAGTGAGAAAGGGACAAGAAAGAGAGGGTGATAAGAGGTGAGGTCAGTATGGCGAGCCGGTATCAGACCGTAACATAGGAATTTTAAGAACGGTAAAGAGTTTGGATTTTGTTTTAAGCATGATGGGAAGTCTTTGGAAGGCTTTGGGCATGGTATGGAGGCACAGGAACATGGTCTGATGCACAGTTCTAAGAGTTCATTTCAACTGTGTGGAGAATGGGTGGCAGGGGTGGGAAGGGCATCAGACCACCTAGGAAATTATTGCTCTAGTTGAAGTGAAAAATCATGATAATTAGACCTAATTGGGATATGTTTTAAGGATAGAGCTCATAGAACTTGCAGATGAACTGGAAGCCAGATGTAAATGAAAGACTATAGAGAAGCCATATAAGCTGGACAGTGGGTGTCCTCTTTGCTGAGACGGGAAAACTCAAGAGAAGCCTGCTTAGATGAAAATGTTGAGATAAATAATGTAGCATGATAGTGATGCCAAGAGGCACCTAAGTGCTGCTGGTAAGTAGGCAGTAAAATATGCAGGAGGTGGTAAGACATTCCAGAAGGCGTCATACCTGAGATGCATATTTATAAATGACTCATAAATAGTTTGCATGTAAAGCAGTGAGACTAAATGAGATCATCTAAGGAAAGAGTGGGAAGGTGAAGACGAGAAGTGATTTAAGAAGGAGCCTTGGAGTGCTTTTACATTTAGATGTCAAGCTGAGAACAAACCAGCCACAGATTCTGAGAAGAGGGAAAACGGGCGTGCAAGGAAACCCAAAGAAAGTGTTTCAAGAAAAAGGGTACAGGTGAACGGTATCCAAAACTGCTGAGATATGAAGTGAGGACAGGGGCTGTTGGCCCGGCCACGAGGAAGTCATTCTCAAGTGTGTTCTCAGAGAAGTGAGATACAGGAGTTGTCATGGAGTGGATGAAAGAAGGGATGGAAGGAAATGGGGACAGAAACTTACAGAACAACTTTAAGAGGTTTGGCTAGGAAGGAGAGTTAAGAAATAATGTACTTATCAGAGAGGTGATATTAGAATATATCTGTATCTTTAGGGGAATAATTCAGCAGAGAGGGAGAAAATGCTGATGTAGAGTAGAGAGGATAAAACTCAAGTAGCTGTTACACCTAATATGACAAGAGGAGATGAGACACAGCGAAAAAGTGTAAGGAATGATCTTAGACACAGGTAAGATAAGGGTCTTTTTCATTGTCATGGAGGAAAAGTACAACGTATGGGTACATATGCATATAAATGAAGTGGCACAAAAAGTAGCTACTTTCTGATTATCTTCGTTTATCAGAAAAGTATTAAGCAAAGCCATTAGTTGAGAGAAAGTGGTGGTGGGGTATAGATAATTAAAGGAGAAATAAGGTATGAGGGAGTCATTTTGGAGAGTGTGACAGCAAACAAACCAGAGAAATGCAGTAGGATTTCCCAAGAATTTCCCGACAAGAAGTTAACCAAGCTAATATTATTTGAAAGCTGTTTTTCTCTTTTTATTTCCCCCAGCTTACTGGGTGCAAGACATGAAGTGGCACACAACTGAGTCTCACTCCTAAGACAGAGTTAGCTAGGCAAGTCCAGCAGAAGAAGTGAGGACAGGGAATAAATGGTTACGCTGCTGCTGCTGCTGCTAAGTCGCGTCAGTCGTGTCCAGCTCTGTGCGACCCCACAGGCGGCAGCCTGACAACGCTCCTCTGTCCCTGGGACTCTCCAGGCAAGAACACTGGAGTGGGTTGCCATTTCCTTCTCCAATGCATGAAAGAGAAAAGTGAAAGTGAAGTTGCTCAGTGTCTGACTAGTGACCCCATGGAGGAAAGATAATGGATTTTGGAAGCTGAGGCTGCTTAAGGACAGTGGGAATACTGATGTGGTGGACAGGAGGACATGAACTAGAGTCGTGGTTTTGAAATGTTGGTATAGAGCGTTGAGGACACTAAATAGAGTAATATGGGAGGATGTGGTCAGGGAATGAGACACTGGAAGCTGTGATTTTAGAGGAGGAGCAGTTCTCAGGGGAATCATACATCAGAAGCATGGAGAGTGTGAGAGAAAAAAAAGTAATCCCAGGATGAGAAAGTTGACCGGATGGCACTTAACATTGTCTTCTCTCACTGAAGTCTTATGTGCTTTAAGTAATTCTAAAAATTAAAAAGAACAATTTATCAGATTTGTATGAGTTTGTAAATGGTGCTTATGAAAAATTTGCTAGCATGATTGAACAAGTAGAGAAGGAAATATAGACTTCTAACCTGTGGATACAATGTTTTCATTGTCAAAATAAAAAACTTAACTTTTATTAACACTCCATCAATTGGAAAATCATGCCACATGATTCATATTTTCAGTCTCTTTCTATTTTGTTTTCATTGTATTCTGAGAATTCCTTAAACTTTATTTTTGCTTTTTCTAATGATATTTTAAGAAAAGATCAGCAACCACAATTTGACTTTTCAAGGACTGCATTTTGTTCTTTGTTTTCTATCTTTTTATACTGGCTTTTCTCCTTTCAAATCCCTTTGAATTTGCTAGTTTTAAACTTTTGAAAGTTGCCTCTTATTCTCTAAATTATATGTATTTATTCTTGTGCAAATATTTGCTCTTCTCAGAACTTTTAGTTTGTACTATCAGTTTTCCTCAAATGTCTGCTGAACCTTGGTCTCCTAAACATTGCTTATATTAATAACATTATTGTTGTTGTCATCCAGTCACTAAGTCATATCCAACTCTTTGCGACCTCATGGGCTGCAGCACACCAAGCTCCTCTGTCCTTCACTGTATATCTTGGAGTTTGCTCAGATTCATGTCAATTGAGTTGGTGATGCTATCTAACCATCTCCTTCTCTGCCCCTCCCTTCTCTTTTTGCTTTCAATCTTTCCCAGCATCAAAGTCATTTTTCTAATGAGTCAGCTCTTTGCATCAGGTGGCCAAAGTATTGGAGCTTTAGCATTGGTCCTTCTAATGAATATTCAGGACTGATTTCCTTTAGGATTAACTGGTTAGATCTCCTTGCTAGGGGACTCTCAGGAGTCTTCTTCAGCACCACAATTTGAAAGCATTAATTCTTCAGTGCTCGGTCTTCTTTATGGTCCAGTTCTCACATCCATACATGACTACTGGAAAAACCAGAGTTTTGACTAGATAGACCTTTGTCAGCAGAGTGGTGTCTCTGCTTCTTTAGCACCTTGTCTGTCTAGGTTTGTCATAGCTTTCCTCCCAAGGAGCAGGTGTTTTAATTTCATGCTTTCAATCACCATCCACAGTGATTTGGGAGCCCAAGAAAATAAGACCTCTCACTGCTTCCACTTTTTCCCCTTCTGTTGGCTTTGAAGTGATGGGACTCGTTGCCATGATCTTAGTGTTTTCAATGTTGAGTTTTAAGCCAGCTTTTTCACTCTCCTCTTACACCTTCATCAAGAGTCTCTTTAGTTCCTCTTCACTATTTGCCATTAAAGTGGCATCATCTGCTGATACCTCAGATATAACCTGGATATCTAAGGTTGTTGATACTTCTCCCAGCAAGCTTGATTCTACCTTGTGATTCATCCAGCCTGGCATTTTGCATGATATACTCTGCATATACGTTAAATTAGCAGGGTGAAAATATACAGCCTTGATGTACTCCTTTACCAATTTGGAACCAGTCTGTTGTTCTGTGTCTGGTTTTAACTGTTGCTTCCTGACATGCATACAGGTTTCTCAGAGGATGGGTAAGGTGGTCTGGCATTCCCATCTCTTTAAGAATTTCCACAGTTTGTTGTGATCCACACAGTCAAAAGCTTTAATGTAGTCAGTGAAGCAGAAGTCGGCTTTTTTGTTTGTTAATTCCCTTGCTTTCTCTATGATCCAGCTAATGTTGACAATTTGATCCCTCATTCCTCTGTCACTTCTAAACCCACCTTATACATTTGGAAGTTCTCGGTTCATGTATTGTTGAAGCCTAGCTTGAAGGGTTTTAAGCATAACCTTACTAGCATGTGAAATGAGTGTAATTTTAAGGTAGTTTGAACATTCTTTGGCATTGCCCTTCTTTGGGATTGGAATGAAAACTGACCTTTTCCAATCCCATGGCCACTGCTGAGTTNTTCATGCTTTCAATCACCATCCACAGTGATTTGGGAGCCCAAGAAAATAAGACCTCTCACTGCTTCCACTTTTTCCCCTTCTGTTGGCTTTGAAGTGATGGGACTCGTTGCCATGATCTTAGTGTTTTCAATGTTGAGTTTTAAGCCAGCTTTTTCACTCTCCTCTTACACCTTCATCAAGAGTCTCTTTAGTTCCTCTTCACTATTTGCCATTAAAGTGGCATCATCTGCTGATACCTCAGATATAACCTGGATATCTAAGGTTGTTGATACTTCTCCCAGCAAGCTTGATTCTACCTTGTGATTCATCCAGCCTGGCATTTTGCATGATATACTCTGCATATACGTTAAATTAGCAGGGTGAAAATATACAGCCTTGATGTACTCCTTTACCAATTTGGAACCAGTCTGTTGTTCTGTGTCTGGTTTTAACTGTTGCTTCCTGACATGCATACAGGTTTCTCAGAGGATGGGTAAGGTGGTCTGGCATTCCCATCTCTTTAAGAATTTCCACAGTTTGTTGTGATCCACACAGTCAAAAGCTTTAATGTAGTCAGTGAAGCAGAAGTCGGCTTTTTTGTTTGTTAATTCCCTTGCTTTCTCTATGATCCAGCTAATGTTGACAATTTGATCCCTCATTCCTCTGTCACTTCTAAACCCACCTTATACATTTGGAAGTTCTCGGTTCATGTATTGTTGAAGCCTAGCTTGAAGGGTTTTAAGCATAACCTTACTAGCATGTGAAATGAGTGTAATTTTAAGGTAGTTTGAACATTCTTTGGCATTGCCCTTCTTTGGGATTGGAATGAAAACTGACCTTTTCCAATCCCATGGCCACTGCTGAGTTTTCAAATTTGCTGGCATATTGAGTGCAACACTTTGACAACATCATCTTTTCAGATTTTAAATAAATGAGATTGTTAGTATAAATAATAATGTTGGATTATTATTGGAAGCTGATCTGAACTTTGCTTGCAATTGATAGTGAACTGTTCTTAACCATTGGATATGTTTTGAAGAGGCCTCCACACTAAATGATGAAATTACCTGGAGCACTGTGTATATGGTAAGATTCTCTCTGGAGTATACAGGCCAGGAAAATGGCAGATCATATTGCCATACTTGTATTAGTTTGCTCTTGTTCCATGACAAATTACTGAAGATTTAACAATTTAAATTTAAATTTATTATCTCATAGTTTTCATGGATCAGAGTTAGGCCTCACATGACTGGGGTCTCTAGGTCTCATAGGCCAAAATCAAGGGATTGCTAGATTGAGGTCTTATCTAGAGACCTTGAGGAAGAATCCACTTTCAAATTCTTTCAGGTTGTTGAATTCAGTTCCTTGTACTTGTAGAACTGAGGTCTTTTTTTCTTCACAGTGTCAGCTGGGGGCCACTTTCAGCTCTTAAAGGCTGTCTGCATTCTTAATATGTGTATTCATCCAGAAATGGAGAATCTCTTTCACATCAAATGCTTCTCATAGTTTGAAACTCAAAATCATCTGATTAACCATAATTACATCTGCAAAACCTCCTTTATTATATAATGTACACTAATCATGGATACTACACTAGGGGGCAGAAGTCATGAGGGCAATCTTAGAATTCTATGACACTCCTCCAGAAGAGATTAGAATATAAGATATTTTCCTGGCCTGTTAATATTCCCATTAGAAACCATAATTATCCTTAGGCAGATCTTTCAATTTCTATGAAGAGCATCCCTGCTTTACCCCTGCCATTAAGGCTAACTTCAAGACTGGCATTGACCTACATGCCTGAGGATAAGTCAGGACACTTCAGAAGATGAATGCCTGTCTGTGCACTTCCAAATGCTATGTTTCCTACTTGAGTTTGGAGTCCCTCCAGGGCTCTCCCAGAAACATTGGCCCCTACTTCCACTGAAGGCTTTTTCAGGTCTCCTTTATTTAAAAAAATGATTTTCTCTTTTCTATAAATGTGTTAGTAACCAAATTTCACCCAAACTGAAACAAGAAGTTATGCACATTTTTCTTAAGGATAGATTGCTATATGTATAAATGTTTAAACTAAGAATAGGAGTTTCTAAGGGTGAAACCCTGTAATAACTTGTCCTTTTGTAAACTGAAGAAAAACAACAATTTCTGTTCCCTTATATTGAACTGTTATAATGAGCTGTGGCAAAGTTGCAGCCTTAGTGTTCAGAAAAATTAGAGGACTAAGAGCAGGCTGGGAACGTGGTCTTCCTAGTCAAGCCCTGTGGTTTACATTCCTTTAAATAGCCGTCAGTGACCTAAGTTTAGAGAACAGCCAGAGCACAGGGCAAGTAAATGCTGAGAATCTGCAGGCGAGGACTAGATGAGATCTCTGACTCTTTTACTCAAGGAATGAGTAAATAGGAAGTAAATTTACTGGAAGTAAATAGGTGGATGCAAGCCTGGTTTCTGAGGAATCTCTATATATCCAAAGAAACCTTAGACCTGGCATAAAGATAGCTTTTGTTTAAAACTAACATTATCTCCCCCTGCCTCACATACTTCTCATCCTGCACCTTCAGACTCAGTGAAATACAGTAGGCTATAAAAGTCATGCATCCTCTAGGAAGGACATCAACCTGAATTTAAACTTTAGAGATGATCCCCTCAGAGGGCAAATTTGTAAGCATGGAGTGTGATGGGCAAGGAGATTTTCCAAGAGAGCTACCATACTGAATAACCAAACCATTGGCCTGCAGGCAGAGTGGGGCATCTTTGCTGCTCCCATCCAGCAAGAGTTAATGTTTGTTACTGGTTAGTGACTATGGGGTCATTCCCCCTCTCCTTTGCCCAAAGGAGCAGGTTTTACTACAGTTATTCTATTCCTTGTACTCATTGTGTAGAAGATGTGTTATGGGAAGATAACTTTAAAAAAGTTCAGAAATCACTGAGACCATGAGAAGCCACATTTGGTTGTAATACCAGAGAAGTGCACATCACCCACCATAGAAGTGGGAGAGTCTAGTCTATCCCTCTATTGTATGTTTCAGAGATCCTGAGGAAACTCTTAAGATAGAATCTGAGCATCCTGCAGCTTCCCTCTAGCAATGTGTTCTTCTTTCTTAGGAAAGTTAACAAAAAAAAAGGGTAATATATTTTGTGACATTTTGTTTTCGTAACCAAAGTATGACCATCAAAATCACTGTGACTTTTCCTTTAAGATATATTTACAGTAGTTCCAAGAAGAGTGAATTATAGTTGCACATCTGTGTGTACCCTTTCATTTCCAAATAACGTCAAGGAAAATCATAGGACTTCTTAATATGGGCAAAAGTCTTAACAGGGGTTTTACTAGCAGTTACATCTAGTCTATAATCTTGCCAGAGGGTTGGAATAAAATGGTCTACAACATCAGCAATCTGGGGCAACCTGGAGAAACTTGGAGCAGGAACAACCAATGTGTCATCATCAGGGTCCAAGTATCAAAGACTCCTGTTGTTGTTTCTGGAGCCCAGCATCCTTCTGGTAAACTTGACCACTGCCAGGCAGCTAAATGACCACAGTGTTGATAGCATATGAATATTTCAGACGTCACATAGTGCACAAAAAGCCTATGAAGTCCATGGCCAATCTCTGGTGTCCTTTGCCATTTGGTGTCCTAAAATTCACACATATTTGATTAAAATAATTAAAATGCAACCTAATAGGAAGGCTATTAGGGCAACCTAATAGGAAAGGCTGCCCTGTAACTTCAANATATTTCAGACGTCACATAGTGCACAAAAAGCCTATGAAGTCCATGGCCAATCTCTGGTGTCCTTTGCCATTTGGTGTCCTAAAATTCACACATATTTGATTAAAATAATTAAAATGCAACCTAATAGGAAGGCTATTAGGGCAACCTAATAGGAAAGGCTGCCCTGTAACTTCAAATATCCTACCACATCATTGTAATATAGTATGAAAGAGACTTCAGTTCAGTTCAGACGCTCAGTCGTGTCCGACTCTTTGCGACCCCATGAATCGCAGCACACCAGGCCTCACTGTCCATCACCAACTCCCGGAGTTCACTCAGACTCAGGTCCATCGAGTCAGTGATGCCATCCAGCCATCTCATCCTCGGTCGTCCCTTTCTCCTCCTGCCCCCAATGAAAGAGACTTAAAAATATATATCTCTTTACTTATTTTATACATATAGTCTAGAACCAGCAACCCTTTGAAAGATGTAATTCTTCATTGCATCATTCATGCATTTCACAAATATTTATAGACTACTAACTATATATTATCAAGTCATCTGGATAACTGGGCTTCCCTGGTGGCTCAGATAGTAAAGAATCTGCCTGCAGTGCAGGAGACCCAGGTTCAACCCCTAGGTTGGGAAGATCCCCTGGAGAAGGAAATGGCTGCCCACTCGCGTATTCTTGCCTGGAGAATTCCATGGACAAAGGAGCCTCACAGGCTAGGAACTATGTGTTCAGGAATATGCTATATGCTCTGAAAGGAGTACAAGTGAATTAAGCTCCCTTCACTGGGTGCCATCAAGGAATACAATATGCAGGGTAAAAATATTAGAATTTCTATTTTTTAATTTGATATACTTTAAATTTTAATATACTTTAGCGTACATTTTAAAATTAAAATATCTCAATATAAAGATAGACGTAATATGTATATAAATTTCATGTGTGTGTTAAATTTTACTTTTCTTAACTGCTGGTGGTATTATCAAAGAATTTTGGAAAGCACTTGTTTATAGACTGCTGAAGTGTGGGTTGAGATTGCTTTCTATATAATACTACTAATTATGATAATAAATGCATAAATTGTAATTATGTTAAAATAATTACATAAGTGAGCACTTACTATATGCATTACTCTTTTTTAGAATTATTATAATTACAGATGTTTCTTAAAACAATCCAATAAGTAGGTGTACATGTTGGCATGTTATGAATAAAGGAAAGGATGCCTATGGAGTTTAAATACTTTGTCCAAGGATGATTGTCTGAGGCAAATATCTTGCTCCCAGTTGAAGGAATCTAGGCTCTTTTAGTCCTGTCTTCAGGGAGCAGAATGAAAGGGACCAGTATAAATAACCACAAGTGATGCTTTATGCTAATAAATCCCCTTGAGTGTCTCCTCTAAGCCAGTTTGATCATTTCAGGCCACCCCTGAACTCTTTCAGCTGTAAGAAATGGAACCTAAAAATAACAGAGCTGAAGCTAATGGCCTAACAGCAAGCTTTACATTTCTGGCATCTAAGCTGGCACTTGTTTTTCTTCTCTGACCCACTCTTCAATTTCAGAAATCCCTTGATATATGGTAAGCAGATCAGCTCTGCTTACCCATTTTCCAATATAGGTGAATAAATATGATAATTAAATAAACATGAATAAGAGAGAGAGAAACGAACATGAAATAATCACAAAGATTCTGGAGAGACACCATGCTGTTTCCTCAATTCTCCTTAAAACATCCACTAAGCTTTTACATCTTGGTTTAGAGAACCACCTCCTCTGGGAAGCCTTCAGACCTCCCAAGTTAAATTCCTTTATCTTCTTTAGTATTGCCATGCCTCTCAACACTGTCTGCCATGGTTCATTAAAGACTGAGTTATGACAGTTATTTGTTACAATAAAACAATTATATTTGTCATCAATACTAAATTGTTAGTTTGCTGAATGTAGAGACATGCTATCATTCACAGCTATATCTTCATGTTTCCATAGCTCCTAACATATATATGCAATAAATTCATATAATATGATAAATAAATATATACAGATGAATGAAGAAGTAGTAAGTTGTCAAATTAACCGAAAGGTTAGAAGGGAGGTTAAGCATGGTACAAGGAATCAGCAAAGTAGGGCCATCACAACTGTGAGAGAAGTTGTGCTTCAGCCAAGCCTTCTAGACTTTTACAAAAGCAGGAAAATCGAAAAAGAAACTACTCAGTTTCAGCAAACATGTAATTTGTGGATTCATTTGACCTTAATGATTCCTGGGTCACTTACAGAAAGTCCAAACAAAAAGCTTTACTAGTGAAAGGAAACAGAATACACCTCTTCAAAATATGCCACTTTGGTATAATGATTATTTGGAATTAAAGATACTTGAGAAACTCTGAGTGCAAGAAGCACACTTTGACCTTGCTTTGCCCTCTGAAAACAGGAGATAAGTCTCCCATGTGAAAGGTACTCTCCCTGTACCAGGAGGGTCGAAGGCATCCTTATCTTTCCAAAGACAGAAACTTAGCACCAAGAAGGCTCTATAAACCATGTTATTTCACCAGTTTACTACCCCATGTGTAAACCCTTTTGTCTCGACAGTTCTTCACAAATTTAGTTGCCTTCTTTGGTCCCTTTCTTGAGTCTCATATTTTTATGGGGCTCTCACACATAGGACATTAAATTTTTTTTGTCCTCTTAATTTGTTTTATGTCAATTTATTAGACCAAAGAACCTAGAAGGAATGAAGGGATTTTTTTCTTTTTTTTCTATTCAACTCTAGTCACTGAAAAGAGCTGAACACAGGACTGAGGTCTTCTGGCTTCAAATAAACCACTCTGTGACTTTGGTTTACATCATATCCTATCTCTTGGGTATGTTTAATTCAAACATGAAGACTCAAAGACAGGCTAAAGAAGGCTGATCAGTGCTTGACACTTTTCTCCTAGAAATCGTAAATCATCCATGGCTCAGTGGTCACTCTAGACAGAAGACGTACCTTGTTTCTCCTTCTCTCAATCCCCAGAGAACTTTTCAAATCTCTGCCAACTTCTAATGACCGAATGTAGCTCAGGTACTTGAGGAGAAGCTAGAGAGACAGTGTCTTTAGCTTTGGTCTGGCGTGGCAAGAGTTGACAAAGCAGCAGAAGTAGACTAGTGGTGAGTGGATGATGAAATATTTTTCTTAAATCTAATAACAGTATGAGAGAATAACATCAAAAATGATTTTTACAAACCTACTTTCTATTTGTCTTAGAATTCTGTACCTCCCAGGTCATTTAAGTCATTTTTGCTTTTTATTTATTTTTTATTTTTTTAAGATTTAAGAAACTGGGCAAATGGTTTTAAATAAAGAAGAATGTCAGGTCTCATTGTGCTTAAATTGCCCATTATTAGCATAACTCCTAATTGGGTTTAGCTATTGACAATCATTTGTGTTTAGACTGCTTTTCTAAGGAGGGAGTCATTTGTGTGTAGCTAAAAGCCTGGATATCCTCTAGTGACTAATACAGAAGTCACAATAGCATAAATCTACATGGTGATCTCTAATATAGAAAAATACTTTGTCCATATTGGATACAATGATGAGATTTCTTTAACTCTAGGTGAAAACATAGTCTTTCACAAAATACCAGGTTCCTGGGGCCTCTTTAGAAATGCACAGAAGAGCTAAGTAAATCGGTGAGTTAAAAGCAATAGTTCTTAACCATTAAATTGGAAAAACTTAAAGCAAAAATAAATCTGTGTTTAACACTGGATAGAAGCAACAGAAATAAGGATTTCTCAACTCTTCAGAGAAAGAAATGGTAAGGACAGGAAAGGTACATGCATCTCTGTTCATGAGAGGATGGAACGGAGTGGAAGAGATGAGAAACAAATGAATCCTCAGTTGAGTGATATTTTGTGCAGTAATCTAAGTCTTATGATGGGCTTATCACCCATTGAGCTAAGGTAAGAAGAGGCAGTCTATAAGGACTAGATTGGAAGCAGTGTGGAAACAGAGCAAAGTATTTCTCAAAAAAAGTACCAGGGAGAACAAGGAAGGACATTGGGTCTTAGTGTTACTGGCAACATTTCCTTGTTTGGGTTCTTGTGTTTGTCCTCATGAAGGTTATTCAAGGAATGATATTTTACGCCTTTCTCATTCTCTAGACTCAGTTGACTAAGAGAAGTGTATTGCTTGCCTCTGTTCTTAAGAGCAGCATGGCTTTTAGTAAAAGGGAGGATCAGGAGTAACTACCCCCAATAATAAAGATAACCATAACATCCACTGAGGACAGCCTGTGTGTCAGCTACTGCATCCAGTGTACACGTGCACTCTCTCGTATAATCAGCACAGCATCCCAAGGATGTAGGTTCCACAGGGAAGGACCACCTTATACAGAACTAAGTCCCCAAATTAGCTCTTACCTATTCAGTAAATATCATTAATGTAACTAGAAAAGCCCTAGAGATAAATCTGGGGTGGATGGATAATTCCTAAGTCCCTGCTTTCCTAAAGAGTTTACATCTTTCTGTCTTAGTGTTCAGTTTCAATGACCTTAGTATATGTGATTTAAATTAATTACATAGTGAAATCCGAAAAGAAAAATTAAAATATTTAGTGTAACCCCAGGGGAAGGATGAATTATAGAAGTAGCTCACTGAAATGAATCACAATACTTTCCTGTATTTAATATCTGAGGGAATTAAAGCTAGCAAAGATAAGTACATTTCTCAAGGTCAAAAAGGTGGTTAGCGAAGGAGTTGGGAATTTAAACCAGAGCCCTCTGGTATGACCAGTGTGCAACTTACAAGACCAGTGGAAGCAGCATTTTGTCTGCATTTCCAAAAGATACAATGTCCTTTGTTGGTAAAGAGTCTAGAAGCAGAATATTTATAACATAGATAATAGTTATATATGCTTAAGCTAAAACAGAAACAGAAAATATATGCAGCAGGGAAGGATCATTGGCAAATTCATCAATACTCTAGAAAGATAATTCTGTGGAGTTATATATTAAAAAAAGCTTTGATGAGTAAGTGAAAATGGCAGCTAATTCCAATGTACCAGAGTTTTAAAATGCTAACATTTTAAGGTATTTGTGTAAAAGATCATGATTTAATGACAAATCTCAATAAAGCCTGAAGAATTTGGTACAGAAGACACTGAAGTGTAACTCTTCAATTATCTTTTCTGCTGGACAGTCACACATTCCCTGCCTAACCAAAGCATTTGTCTGCTTCAAATGAAAATTATTTTTCACTTTTACTGAAAAATCCAGCAGCCTCAGTCAGCCTCTGTCAGCAAATCTTTGAGTATTTGACCACATAGGATCACACACATTTCCCCAGAGCTGGCATAAGCTTCTTTTCATTTAAAAAAATCATGTAATTCATTTTTGCTTTTCCTTTTTATTCCCCATTAATTACTAATCATTATGGCCAGGGACAGTTCCACTTTTAAGGGTTGGATATTTAGTAAATCCTACTGGAAGCTGAATCTAAATAAATCGCTTTCTTTGTTTTGAAGAGCAAAAGTCTTTGCATGTTGGAAACACAACCCAGTCGTGTCACATGGATGTCATTTGTTTGGTGCTATTCAAGGATTTTATTCCTTACTCTCTTTGTCCTTCTCAGTCACTTGTACTGTTCTTATCAAAATGCAAATTATATCAACCAACTTCTGAAACATCCTTCCTTGAGGTCAAATACCTCTATTGGTTCAGCTCCATATCTCAGCCCCTAGTTTGTAGCAAAATTTGGAAATGTCATGGTCAATATTTATNATTCCTTACTCTCTTTGTCCTTCTCAGTCACTTGTACTGTTCTTATCAAAATGCAAATTATATCAACCAACTTCTGAAACATCCTTCCTTGAGGTCAAATACCTCTATTGGTTCAGCTCCATATCTCAGCCCCTAGTTTGTAGCAAAATTTGGAAATGTCATGGTCAATATTTACCATCTTCACTTTTTTCCTATTCATTCTCTTTTAATAATTAAGTTTCAAACAACTTTAATACAAAATTTGCAAAAACAGACCAAATAACTCTCAAATCTCCTTCACCTCCCTTCCCCTGTTGTTTACAGTTTACTACCATTGTTCCATCTCCCTGTAGATATAAAGATCAACATTCAGAAAATGAAGATCATGGCATCTGGTCCCATCACTTCATGGCAAATAGATGGGGAAACAGTGGAAACAGTGGCTGACTTTATTTTCTTGGGCTCCAAAATCACTGCAGATGGTGATTGCAGCCATGAAATTAAAAGATGCTTACTCCTTGGAAGGAAAGTTATGACCAACCCAGACAGCATATTAAAAAGCAGAGACATTACTTTGTCAACAAAGGTCTGTCTAGTCAAGGCTATGGTTTTTCCAGTGGTCATGTATGGATGTGAGAGTTGGACTGTGAAGAAAGCTGAGCGCCGAAGAATGGGTGCTTTTGAACTGTGGTGTTGGAGAAAACTTTTGAGAGTCCCTTGGACTGCAAGAATATCCAACCAGTCTATCCTAAAGGAGATCAGTCCTGGGTGTTCATTGGAAGGACTGATGTTGAACCTGAAACTCCAATACTTTGGCCACTTGATGCGAAGAGCTGACTCATTTGAAAAGACCCTAATGCTGGGAAAGATTGAGGGCAAGAGGAGAAGAGGATGACAGAGTATGAGATGGTTGGATGTCATCACCAACTCAATGGACATGGGTTTGGGTAGACTCCAGCAGTTGGTGATGGATAGGGAGGCCTGGCGTGCTGCGGTTCATGGGCTCACAAAGAGTCAGACATGACTGAGTGACTGAACTGAACTCATTATCNGAAAGACCCTGATGCTGGGAAAGATTGAAGGCAGGAGGAGAAGGGGATGAGAGAGGAGGAGATGGTTGGATGGTATCACCGACTTAATGGACATGAGTTTGGTGGACTCTGGGAGTTGGTGATGGACAGAGAGGCCTGGCGTGCTGTGGTTCATGGGATCAGAAAGAGTCTGACACAACTGAGGGACTGAACTGACTGAAGCATTGAATGACAAAGTAGCATTTATACAGTTCTAATAGGGTTATTTTTCCCTGCTTCTGGGAGCATCATGCTGCAGCAGATTATCATTTATTTGAATTTATAACTGACATTGATGAACAACAAAAGTACATTGATATTTGCATGCATTAAATTTTTAAAAATAGAAACATGCTTTAAAATCTAAATTGAAAAACTTGGAAACATCACTTTCATTCTATGGAACAGTAATGAAAGTGGAATGTCATCCTAATTGAATCATTGGTATCATTTCTGCTTATATATTATCAGGAAAGCATAAGTGGGAGAAAGATACTGTGATATACACTTTCAAACACTAACGAAGGCATTGTAGCTTGCATCAAAACAAGGAAGTAACCGTAGTTGCTACATATGGATGACTGACTTGAAAACTGGCCTTAAGGAATTTTATTCCTAGTAAAACATCCCTGACTTTTTAAAAATTCTGTGATCATGTTTCATGCAAATCCAAAAGTAAGCTGCATCTCTATAAATAGTCATGACTTTGTCCTATTTAAAATGGTTAAACCGAGGCTTCTATAAAGATTCTCTACATTTTGCCTGTGGCTACTTTTCTACCATGAAATTTCAGAGTTGGCTATTATGTAAAACAAAGCAATTTCACTGCAGTCCTCCTTGGAGGACAGCTCTGATATATGAAGAAAGCATTGATCTATTGCTGCTTCCCTGAGTGGATACAGCAGCAGCCAAAGGAAAAGGGCTTGGCTGGAGAACAGAGGGGTGACCACTGTCGTTGTAGGTGGCAGTGGCAGGGTGGCTGCTGGCTCAGATCAGCATCTGGCTGACAACTCACAGCCTGGGAACCAGTCAAATGTGACAAATCTCCCCTTGCAATTTGATGGGATGCCCTGCTTGATTTCTTGTAGCCAGAAGAAAAGCAGATTTCCGATTAAGGCTGCTTTGTAACTCCATTCAGAGATAAAACAGGATTTTCTATGCTAATTTGTACTCTTTTCCATCGGAAATGAGGGTAAAAAAGAAATCCTTTGTTAAATGGGCTTGAGCAAGAACTCTGTCATAAGTGCCTTTCTTTTCTACTTGTTTTGTCCTCAATGCTCGTGTTTATATTTGGTGTTTTGGTTATATGCTTTTTTAAGAAGTAAGATGGCTTCTGTGAGAGTTGCCATAAAGCTGTGGTTAGACAGTGTTCACAGCCAAACTGGTGTCTCCGTGTGCTGTGATCCTGTTTAGTACCTATACAATAGTGGAACAGCTGGTGCAGGCTGCAGTTGGTAGGTGAGTATGCTATGTTGGGACTTGGAATCCACACAGACGATGAACCAGGTCAGCTTAGAACAGACCTAAGCACCCCTCAGACAGCTGGCTCAGTAACTATACACTAGCCAATCTTGGGAGGGTGATTCATGGAATAACATTAATTTTCTTCTCTAGCAGACGGTGAGATAACTGAAGCCAGGTTGATTGTGCTACCTTGGGATTTCTACCTAATGATCTTCTGGAAAGCAGGTGCATTGGCAGGGATTTTAAGCTTCTGAAAATTCAACTAGTATTACAGAGTAAACCTTTGCTGCCATGGGGGTTTTACAGGAGCGGGGTGCATTAATGTGAGATCATTACAAAGCATTTTGGTGACTACTACAGAATTAATGGCACTTTTATGACTTGCGGTTAATGAATGTCAAGAAATAAGAGTTTATATCTGTTCAAATTGTAATTTGAAATCAAACTAGCAAGCTGTCAGATGCATCCACCACATGAGGACTCCTTTTTGGTAATATTTGGTGTTTCTCTGCATCCATCACGATTTTAGACCATTGCGTGGAACCTCAGCTGTTCTACGTAGGTTTGATGTAAGTCTTACCATGACAAAAGCAAAGCACGTTGTCGCTTCTAAAAGGGCAATTTCCATGTCGTCCCTGTGGAAACTTAGTTTTCTTCAGTATTGAAGTAGATAAAATTATTCCCATTTGTGGAGCATCTCCTGATTTTGTTAAGTAGCATTCTTTAAGTTACTGATTAGCTGTGTGGCCTAATAGATAAGGTGTCTGATTCTGGATCAGAAGATTGAAGGTTCAAGTCCATTCGTGGTCGTTTGTTAANGAAGTAGATAAAATTATTCCCATTTGTGGAGCATCTCCTGATTTTGTTAAGTAGCATTCTTTAAGTTACTGATTAGCTGTGTGGCCTAATAGATAAGGTGTCTGATTCTGGATCAGAAGATTGAAGGTTCAAGTCCATTCGTGGTCGTTTGTTAAGCTCAAGAAAACTGTAACCTCACTTCCCACATCACCAAATACAAGGGCATCTGCTGTGAGCCCATTCAACTCTTTGTCCTTCCCACACTTCTAAATCACCCAGTCTTTACTCATCTTTGTCTTCTGCCTGGGGGAAGAAATCTCCCTCCAATCAACACCAGTTGCTCTTGCCATGCCTCTCATCCTATTTACCCTGACTTCCTCTACTTTCCTGTTCCATCTCTCTTCAGCATCTTCAGTCTCTTCTTTCTTCCATGCGCTCCTCTTAAAACAACCAAACAAATGAATGCTTTCTTGATCCCATCATCTCCTACATGTCATTTCAGCTTCCTCTTCTCTCCATTACACACTTCTTGAAAGAGTAGTCTTCATCCACTGTCAACACTTTGTCACTTGGCCCNACATAAATGCATACATACATATACACGTATTTTTCTCTAAATTGTCTGAGAGTATGGCTTGTGGGGCAGGAGGAAAAGGGGATGTCAGAGGATGAGATGGCTGGATGGCATCATTGACTCAATGGACGTGAGTCTGAGTGAACTCTGGGAGTTGGTGATGGACAGGGAGACATGGCGTGCTGCGATTCACAGGGTTGCAAAGAGTCGGACACGACTGAGTGACTGAACTGAACTGAACTCAGTCAGATAATAATAAAGTCTCCCTTGGACCCCGGAAGGAAAGTATCATTACAAAAACAGCTTTTTCACTGCTTCTCCTCTTGGTGGCCTGATATTTTTGCAATGAGCATATGGCAGTGTTCTCCTGTGGCAAATTAATGTCCTTCTTCAGAATTTCAGTTTATCCCTATTAGCAATAATAATAAAGATTCTTTTTCCAGAGATTCTGCAGGTGGAAGACTCCTTGACAGTGTTGAGTTAATTTTTTAGCCATCAATCATGAAACATCCATATCTTCCCAAACTGATCCCTCTCTATCTAACTGGATAAGGTGCAGTGGGGCTTTTGCTGGCTGGCTTCAGGGTGAGGCCATGTCTCAAGGGGCCAGCCCACAAGCATGCAAGAGGAAGGAATGTGGTTAATTAATCTTGGACAGGCTCAGTGAGAGCTCTATCTGGGTGACTTCTTGTGTTCCAAATAATTCCAGTATCCTCCAAGTCTTTCCAGGGTGCATTCCTTAAGAACCAAACTGGAAACAGTATGCACTGATGTCATTTTATGTGGTCAGTTGGCTAGCTTAAACTACTATATACAGCTCAAGAAATTTGAGAGCCTCTGGCTAAAGGGTTGAATGTAACAGGAATGCTTAGGAACTATTTATATGCTTGATTTGTTTTACAGTGTTTTTGGTCTTTAGTTTTGATTGGATTGTTTTACTGAAACATGAAGGGCATTTAGAAGGCAAGAAAGTGAATAGGATATATTTGCAACAATATGCCCTAAAGCAACATCTTAATGTCAGAAGTAAATTATAACAACTTACATTACTGATGACATACATTATAATTCAAAGCCAGGAGAACTATATCAAGGTTGTTCTCAGTATGGTATAAAAAAGGTTTTCTTTGTATTTTTTGCAACTAGATGAAGACCTTTATTGGTGAAAATGGTATCAACAAAAGGTAATAGAAGAAAAATCATATCTTGTGTGATGCACAAAAACATTTTTTTTCCTGAAGCTTCACAAAACCTTTGCATCTATTTCACCAAAAATGTTCTTTATTTCATAGCATGAAATGAGTTGCTTTTGGTGTTATATATGTAACTCCCAAGATGTCAAGAGAAAGTGTATGTAAAGTTTGACGGGAACCATTTCTAATCTGAATATTCAACTGATAACAACACAAGCTGTAAGTGACGATAATTACAGGATGATGCTTGTGACAAACTGTTCAACCTGTTAGGAGCCTAAGTAATTTCGATATTATTTGTCTATCCCATCTTTTTTTTAATCTTTTTTATTTTGTATTGGGATATATCCAGTTAACAATGTTGTGGTAGTTTCAAGTCAACAGTGAGGGATTTAGCCATACATGCATGTGTGGGTGTGGGCGTGAGTGCTCTGTCCTGTCAGACTCTCTGTGAGCTCACAGACTGTAGCCCATCAGGCTCTGCAGTCCAGGGAATTTCCCAGGCAAGAGTTCTGGAGTAGGTTGCCATTTCCTTCTTCAGGGGAGTTTCCCTGACCGAAGAACTGAAACTCCATCTCTTGCCTCTCCTGCACTGGCAGGCAGGTGCTATACTAGTTGAGCCACCAGGGAAGTCCTATTCAGCCATGCATATGCATGTTGAATTCTCCCCCAGACTCTCCTCTCATCCAGGCTACCACATACTGCTGAGCAGACTTCCATGTCCTATACAGCAGGTCCTTGTTGGTTATCCATTTTAAATATAGCAGTGTGTCTACCCAGTCTATTTAGTTCTTTAAAAGAAACAAACTCTTGCATGCTCTTCCTGGTTATTTTTGTTGTTTATTAGAAGGATGTTTGTTTACGTTTGCATTCATGTCTTTGAAAGATCTAAATTTAGGCCCAAATGAGCTCTCAAATTATTAACAGAGTAATTAGATACTTCATGAAAGCTTACTTCATTATTACTTAAAAAGTACTAGTGTGAGATGAGGACACATGTATAAAGGATAAACATAGAGACATCGTAGGAATATTGTCCAATGAAAATAGTAGATGTTGTATCTTTGATTACAGAGAATATAGAGTCTAAAGATCATACCTTTAATGAGTATATGGATTCAGTGTGGTAGTCCACATCAGTCAAAATATGTTTAGTAACTGTCATATCTCAGTGACTGCCTGTGTGTGTGTATGTGTGCATGTGTTTGTGAATGCAGCTGAATCAGACCTGGGTCTCTGGCACACCTGCCCTGCTGACAGGTACCCGTAAAGCATTCAGTCAGAGATTCAGCCTTTTTTTTGTGGTCTTGGCCCCAATAACTGAATGCAAGAACCTGTGAGCCTAAGGGAAACTTATCTTTTTCTTTTTAAGTTTTTTGTACTATTCCAGCCATTCTGTGGGCTGCCACTTCCTCTGCTGGTATTCCCAGACTCCTAAAGAACAGAGCTGAAAGGAATTTAGAAATTCAGTGGCAGCCACCGCAAGGTACCTTCTGGCCTCCCTTCAGAAGAAAACCAACTATAATAATATTGATAAACTCATCTATTATGACTATAACTAATAATGATTCTTGAATTATGTTTGTGGGCATGTTGGCAACATGGTTCCCTGAAAAACCAAGAAGAGAGAATAAACCCTTTCTCTTATTTTCTTGCTAATCAGAAGATAGCCTTACCTACTATACTAGTGCACAGTGACAGGCTAGGAGAGGTGAAATCCTTCTTCATTTGGGATATGTCTTTGAATATAAACTGATTCACAGCTCTGTTTGGGAAATACAAATCGCATGACTTGGGAAGGAATGTGTTGTCCAGGGCCTGTAGCCTGTCTCATGAAATATCAGGGTGCTTGGTATCCTTTGCAATAATTCTATGTTAGACAACATTACCTGAAGGATAAAGCCAGCTGAGAGTCAAGAGGCTGGAGTTCTAACAGTGAATTTACTAAGACCACTTATTATTCATAGAATACTGTTGCCTTCATGTGTAATATTTTTATGAGGCAGGAAGGACTCAATAGAAATTTTTCCCATGAAGAACCCGAGGCCCAAACTTACTGACTTAAGATAATATGGTTCATGAAAATCAATCTCATATTCTATGGATAATCTTGAATGTTCTTAGAAAATACGTCATCTCTAAACTGGAGCCATTTACAATGTAAAGCAAGGCATAACGCTAGAGGTTAGAAAGGCACTATGAAACCATCTGGGCAATGTGTATAAGTGGATTATCAGTCTATTCTTAAACATGGGCGCTCAAGTTGCTGGAATATTATTTTTAACATTGAGCCCCATTGGGTGCATGAGGGGCCTTGTCCCACTGCTAGGCAGCCTGGTGCATTGACTGTGCACCCAGACCTTCCTGTCAGAGGTTCTTTTCTTGAAATCTGTGCCACAGGTAAATACCATCATCATTGTCATAAAATTTGCCACACTGGGTTGGGTAAACATTAAGTAAAGTCATAGAGTCGAAATTGCTTGATTAATTCTAAAATTCTAGATGATGTTTGTGATTATAATTATTTATTTTAAAGCATAGGCCATCAAGAAAAAGATAATACTAAAAATCCAAACTAGGATTGTTGGATATTTTAACATTTCTCAGATATGTATTCTCTGTAGATAATTAAAGTAAAGGTGGCCTCTGATCTGTATTTACAGTGTAATTCCTTTATTATTATTTTTTTAACACCAAAAACATTTTGTATTGGGGTATAGCTGATTAACGATGTTCTGACAGTTTCAGGTGAACAGTGAAGGGACTCAGCCATACATATATATACATGGATCCGTTCTCCCCACAACCTGCCTCCCATCCAGGCTGGCACTTAATATTGAGCAGAGTTCCATGTGCCATACCATAGATTTTTGTTAGTTATCCATTTTAAATATAGCAGTGTGTATGTGACCTTCCAAAGTCCTTCTTAAAAGTCGTGTAGACATAATGATTGTATCTTAAATAAGAAGAAATATCTATTATGTGTGTAACATAGTTATTTCTATTTGGCCTCAGTCTTTCTCTGCTCATTAAAAATTGACCTCACCATTATCTAAATTGTTGTTGTTCAGGCGCTAAGTCATGTCCAACTCTTTGAACTGTAACATGTAACCCCATTCACTGTAGCATGCCAGGCTTCTCTGTCCTTCAGTATCTCCCGGAGTTTGCTCAAACTCATGTCCATTGAGTCAGTGATGCCATCAAACCATTTCATCCTCTGTTGTCCCCTTCTCCTCCTTCTTTCAATCTTTCACAGCATCAGGGTCTTTTCCAGTGAGTTGGCTCTTTACAGCAGGTGGTCCAAGTATTGGAGCTTCAACTTCAGCATCTGTCCATTGACCACTACCAAACCAAGAGGGTGAAGATAAGATCTTAAAGTCAGTTCTCCTAAAAATTGGATCTGCCCATAAGCCACTGACAAAATCTAATCAGATTGGGTTTTATTCAGAACATAATTATAAAAAAATGATCCATGACAGTGAATAAAATTTGCTTTTCCATAGTAACTGATATAGTAGGATCTTGCTACACCTGCTTAGAGTTTAAAAATTTCCAGATGACCCTATAATTGAGCCTTTTTTCAGTTTTACCCATGAAAGGAAACTAATGCATTGTGTTTGTATACCTTATGAAGCATGACAATTTTACATGTTATCTTCTTTGATCTCTGGGAAGGCATCATAGGCATACTGATGCCCTGGCTTTAACTAATGAAACATATCAAGGAACTTGACTTGAGTTTCTTGGTTACTGAGGCAATGGCAGGGTTCTACTTAAACCAAGCAGTTCTGACCTCCAGTTCTATGCTCACCATCTCACAATATGATCAGAGCCTCTTACATACTATGTTCTTGCCATTGTTTTTCTTGTTTAGAAGATATTGTTCGGGAATTAGGTTCAAATTACATGGTTTTGGACATGTTGTAGGTCACTCACGCTCTCTATAACGTCACTGGCTTTAATCTGGATGCCATGCCAGCTTTATTACCATTAGCTCTAGCCTTCTAAACCAGTGAAATCAATGCATATTTCTGTTTCAAACATACATTACATGCAGAACACCATGAAGGACTCAGTACTGTTGCAGCTTGTTGGCTACGAGCAAATCTAATAGAAAATGACTGTAACTTGAAATTAATGACTAATAATATGTCTTTAATTGTTCTGGTTTTTGTTTCTAAACATTAAAATACAGTGCATGCCTATTTTTTTTTCTGCTTAGCTAGTAAGGACTTGGAATTTCTGCTTTCTCTCAGCGCTAATATAGACCGACATATTATAATTTATGTTCTTAGCCAGTCACCTGAAAAGGTTATGATATTTTTATTCATATTGATGTTTTCAAGCCCTTGACTTCCTTTTCTAGAACCTGTGTTCACTCCTACCACCTTCCACTCAAAAGAAAAAAAGCCAGAGAAGGTTCAAGTATTTTATAAGGTTTTGTGTTCCCCCTCCTATTTTTTTGTCATTGATTTTTTTTTTTGGTGATAATTTTATTTTATTTTATTTTTTTTATTATTATTAATTTTTATTTTTTTAGTTTGTTTTGATTTACAATACTGTACTCATTTTGCCATACATTGACGTAAATCAGCCATAAGTGTACCTGAATTCCCAATCCGGACCCCCTCCCTTCCCCCTCCCTCCCCACACCATCCCTCCAGATCATCCCCACT
>SJYA01000394.1:1270090-1311896 GCA_006410615.1 Neotragus moschatus | reverse complement strand
ATTTTTGCTTTTATTTCCAGTATTCTGGGAGGTGGATCATAGAGGATCCTGCTGTGATTTATGTCAGAGTGTTTTGCCTATGTTCTCCTCTAGGAGTTTTATTGTTTCTTGTCTTACGTTTAGATCTTTAATCCATTTTGAGTTTATTTTTGTGTATGGTGTTAGAAAGTGGTCTAGTTTCTTTCTTTTACAAGTGGCTGACCAGTTTTCCCAGCACCACTTGTTAAAGAGATTGTCTTTAATCCACTGTATATTCTTGCCTCCTTTGTCGAAGATAAGGTGTCCATAGGTGTGTGGATTATCTCTGGGCTTTCTATGAGCAGGTGAGTTGAACAATAGTTTAACTATTTTTCAATTGAAAAATTTAAAAGCCAGTTAAATTAAGTCACATTTGGCCTCAAACTCATTTTTTGTTCCTTAACATCAAAATAAAGCTGTTAAAAGTACAAAGGGCACCCTTCTCTGCATTTGCATGCCCTGTTGTCTTCTTTGTTTGATGAGGCAGATGGCACTAGGTGCTTGATTCTGGCATGTGCTCGGTGAGCATGGACAGAACACAAGCAAGAAAGATTTCCAAGTTAAAAAACTGTTGACTGCTAGACCATAGTTCACTTTCATTGTGGAGAGCTTTTGCTGCCAATGTTTTAGTCATTCTGGGCTCTTCTCCATTTCATGAATTTGCTGTGTGAATTCTTATGTTTTCCTTCACATAGTTCACCCTTTCTTTCCTCAGTTCTCTGGATACAAACTTACAGAAAGAATAAGCAGACATTTCTTTGCCATCTAGAAGAGGCTTTGTTTGCTCAGAAAGTCCACAATTTAGACAGTAATGAAATACAAAATATACCATATTGTACTTTGAAAATGACCTTGTGTCAATGTCAAATATAGAGAATTAGTGTTCAGAGAATTTCATGGTTCCTATCCAAATTTTATGCCTACTTTATAGAACCTCTTCCACACTTATATGCCCTGATGTTTTTATAAACATTAATATAGAAAGAACAATTTGAGTTGTTTTAAGAAATCTACAATCTGATTTATCTATGAGACACACTTCAGAACACAAACCAATTTTGCTATAGTAATACTGTGTCAATATTTCCTGACAGAAGACAAATGTTGTTATTATTTCACCATTTCTTACCTTTGTAAAAGTCTAGAATTTTACAAAATGACTCTTCTTTACATGTCAAAGTACTAAGTTGATAAAAAGAAAAAAAGAACTGCAGTGGTTTTTATATCTGGTGGCAATGATGGATAATCCAAGTGTGCTGGGTTATAAATGGGAAACATACCATATTGACAACTGAAAAGAAGTTAATATGATTTTAATGGAGAAATGTATCTTTTCATCAAAGTTACAGGCAAAATTTTTTAAAAAGCTTACCTTGACTTGTTTCACTTCTAATTTGATTGGATATTCTTCATGAAAGAAGATTGAAATTAGTACAATCTAAAAATCATCAGTCTCCATTTAGCAGTTCATTGACTGGAATATAGAAAAAATAGCTGGGGATTTAGTTAGCACTCAGCAAAATTTGGAAAGAGAAAAAAAAATATGCTTCAGGTTATCTACTTTTTATTTTCTAAGCCCTTTTCTAGATCTCCTTTCCTATTAGCCACTCCTCAACACACTCAAAGAATGCCCCATATACTCATACTGTCTGAACCCTTTTCATAGAAGAATCTGATTAATTCTTTCAGAGTAGATGCTTAGTAATTTAATGCTCTATCATGATCAGGAGAATTAGAAATTAACAAAAGAGCTCAAGAGGAAAGATAATAAAGACATTGCAGAAGTCAGTAATTATGGGATTTTAAGAAACAACATAGGGAGAACCTTTCTAGAACTTTAACATTAAGATATAAATGACAGGTCTTTCTCTAAGATGGTGTCCATAACCTTATGAGAAAACAATAGTGTTGGGTTTATGTTTTGTGTGTGAACTGGGGCTTGTGATCAACTGGCACGTCTTTGGTTTTCTGGGTGTTTTAGCTGACCTGTTCCCAGTAATTAGTCACTGTTTCTAAGAGGATGCTCTACCTAGAAATTCTGCTCCACTTCCTTCTGTGCGCCATTCCCAGTGCTAGCCACCTTATTACCTTCCAAAGGCAAGAGCACATTCCATGAAATCTTTCACTCATCTCCATATAAGTGATTTTCTAAAATAATTGATGCGTTCAACTCTTTCTATAAGTAAACTGATTCCCATTGGACACTGAATTCCCTGGTTAATCTCTAAAATGTCCAAAGTATTATTTTCCATCAGTTTAGTTGTTCGAAAATCCAAATGCTAGCTGGATTTGTTACTGCAATTATATTATTTCTTTAAATAATATACAACATGAAAAATAGCTGAAATAGTGTTACAAATATGAAAGTAAAAAGGTGTTCTGTTTAGCCTATAAAAATAAATTGAATGCCTTGCATAAACCCAGTAACTGTTAGCACAAAAATTGAATTAGGATAGATAAGGGCAAAAGTGATTCACCAAAATTAACAGAATTCTCAAATCAGATTGCTTTATAAATTTCTCTAGGGATTTTTCAGTTTAAAAATATGAAATTGTAAATTATGGACAATTAATTATGGTTGTGAAATGCTAATCATGAACCCATAGTCAAAAGCCATTGGTCCTACATCAAAAAATTACCAAATGCATGTGCATTTATATGTTAAATGTTTAAATTAGTTAAAGCATATTTGTAACATTTTTATGAGCTTAATTTAATCTTTTATTATTATTACCTAAATGGCCACCTTTTGAGTCACCTCTGACAAACAGGCTTCTGTGAAATGTCAGTAGAGGGGTCCTTTGGCTGGCAAACCAATGGCACATGAAGTCAGAGCATATGCTCTGAAGTAAGTGAAGAAAACGCTGCCAATTTAAGAAAAATCTTCCCCCTTACTGGCTAAAGAATTCCTGAAATCTCTTCCATACAGCAAGAATATTTTTAGAGAAAACTTAATATGTAAATATCCCTAGCAAAGAGGATCTATCTAGGGACTATATCTAGGAAAAAGTATATATAAAACAGTAAGTGAGATTGGATTTCAAAAGTGAGGAAAGGAGAAAGCATTCTGGTATCTGCTGGTTCTATAGATGTGGTATTTCAGTGCGGGTATAAGTAACATTTTAGAATGGGGATTGGTTTTCTGTGTTGTGGTTGAGCTTAATTCAAACTTTGATAGTTAAAGTAAGGATGCATGTGCTAAGTTGCTTCAGTCATGTCTGATTCTTTGCAGTCTTGTGGACTGCATGTAGCCTGCCATGAGAGTCTCCTTTGCCCATGAGAGTCTCCAGGCAAGAATACCAGAGTGGGTGCCATGCCCTCCTCCAGGGGATCTTCCTGACCCAGAGATGGAATCTGCGTCTCTTAGGTCTCCTGCGTTGCCAGGTGAGTTCTTTACCATTAGCACCACTGGGAAGCCCAAATCATGGGCCTGACTATCCAAGTACAGATAGTCAGTATTTATATTACATTTCATGGATAGTCAGCATTTATACTGCATTTCATCAAGAGTCAGTCCATGAAATATGTGCTTGGAAGACCGAGCAACAAGCATCAGTGGAAGAAAGAGGCTCTGACCAGGGACAAATATCTCCTCTTCTCCTCACTAGTGGTTTAGTAGTTCTCACTTTTCTCTTCCAAGTGAAATATAAACTCCATGGGCAGGAAGCATGTTCCTCATTGCTAGAAGAAAGCCTGAAATATTGATGATGCTCCACAATTGTTTACTGAACCATGGCTTGAACTTTTTCTTTATTTTATTGATCCACACCCCCTTGTCTTCTCTTCTCCCTACTTCTTGGTTCTAACAAGGTCCTCAGACCCTCCCATGATCAGTGAAGACAGAACTAAAGTCTTGCCCCTTCCCAAGGACATGTTTTATTTTGGTTATTTAACCACTAGTGCCCTGCATGGGGTTTAAAATTATTTTTCGGATCCTGAGTGGAATGAATTGGAAAAATAGATATGAACATACCACCATTATTTTAGGTCAGATTTACCAGAAGCAGATGCTTAGACAAAGACCTTTATAAATGATTTGAGAAAATGCTCCTAGGAGAGGCAGGTAAGGGAGTGGGAGAGGAAAGAAACAAAGCAAGGGAGGAATCTCAGGTGTCATCCTAGTCTCAGCCTGATCCCAGGAGCTCTGTAGGTTAGAGCGTTTTATTCCTCTGTGCGAGGGATCAGGCTTTTATCCTCTGTCTTCTGCAATCATTGGCTACCAACCCCCGGGGATCTATATAAACTCCAAGGTGGTTTCAGGAAAGTGGTTCCAAGAAGTCCAAGGGCAATCCTCTGAAGAATGTTGCTGCCATGAGCTGTTAACAGGTGACATGAAGAGGCTGCAGTGAGGATACCCAACCAGTAAGAGGGATCGGGAGGCTGGGTGGAGCCTAAGGCATCCCCAAATGCCATAAGCTATAGTGAGCAAAAGACTCCTTTGTTACCTTCTGGTCTGGTTGGTAAAATGGGTAAATGAGCACACGGTGATCTTTGTCACCTCCTACGTGAAGATCTGCTACTGACTCACACTTAGCTAATGTGTTCAGGTTTGGGTTCTGGCTCTATAGTTCTGTCTTACTGTAGGTCATTACCATTCTAGGGGAGAATATCCACTTAATTACACTTAATTAATCTATACTTTTCTTAGATTGGGCTAGGAACATTTTTTATGTTTCCCAAAATAAGTTCCATGTGGTAAGCTGTGAAAATTAGGATGCTGCTGCTGCTAAGTCACTTCAGTCGTGCCCAACTCTTAGCGACCCCATGAACTTCAGTCCACCAGGCTCCTCCATCCATGGGATTTTCCAGGCAAGAGTACTGGAGTGGGATGCCATTGCCTTCTTCAGAAAATTAGGATGACCCACTGTCAACTTTAGGTCTTCCCTTGTAGCTCAGTCAGTAGAGTTTCTGCCTGCAATGCAGGAGATCCAGGTTCAATTCCTGGGTCAGGAAGATCTCCTGGAGAAGGAAATGGCAACCCATTCCAGTATTCTTGCTTGGAGAATGCCATGGACAGAAGAGCCTAGCAGGCTACAGTCCATGTGGTTGCAAGAGTTGGACACGACTAAGTGACTAAACCACCACCACCCACTGTCAACTTTAATGTGCACTGAAGTTTGGTCTCCTAATAATGATTGTAATCCATCTCCCAGCTCTACATTGGGAACATAAATGAGAAAAAATATTATTTTTTATGTTATTTAAATTATAAGTATTCTCTAGAGCCTAATATATAGTTCAAGATAGATTTTTTTTGAATGACATTGTGAGGATGTCAGTCTTATGAGTACATTGATTTCTATTCTACTTCTTCTTTGATTACTTTGCTATTCTTATTAATATTTATAAAAAGTCACTCTTTTTGAGAAACATAACTCTAGTTTTATTTTTCACTTAAATGTAAACAAAATAGTCATGTATTATAACCTCATTACATACAATAATTTGCATGTTTATGTATGGAGACATATATATGGGTATATGTGTCTGGAGGCTAGCATTACAGCAAATAATCAAAACACATGCTTTATCAAAGATAGCTGTTTTACAAACCCATAGATACAGTAGACAAAGTTGTGGTTACCAGAGCTGAAGGGGTTGGGATGATAGCAAAGTTGGCAAGGGGGATCAACCATATGGAGACAAATGGAAACTAAATTTTGGTGGTGAGCACACTATAGTGTTTACAAAAGTAAAAATATAATGTTTACTAATGAAACATGTTATCAACCAACATTACCTCAATAAAAAAGAAATGATTATTTTAAATATTATACTTGTATAATATTGCGTGTATATATGTATGCATGTGTGTATCTATCATTGGGGAAAAAAGGAGGTGTTAGAAAGGTAGCAGTAGCATCAACAACTGAGCACACCTGATAAACAGCTGGTTATGTTGTAATCTCTAATGTAAAACAGTGTAACAACCAGTGAGTCAATAAAGTATGGTGTATTCATGGCACTGTTCATGAAAATATAGTTTTGATAGATAACCTTCAATAGTAGTTAAATATTTTCCATTTTTATTTTGGTAAATAGGCCTTATCATAGGAAAGAATTTCATTTCTGAGAATATAAAAAAGTCAACTCTGTTATTTGTCTGACATGAAATACCAGAGGATTACTTTGGTATCAGTGTGCACATAGGCCACAACTCAGTAGGATGTTTTAGGGTTATTTCTGACCAGCAGTGAAGTGAAAGTGAAAGTCGCTCAGTCTTTTCCAACTCTTTGGGACCTCACGGACTGCAGTCCATGGAATTCTTCAGGCCAGAATACTGAAGTGGGTAGCCGTTCCCTTCTCCAAGGGATCTTCCCAACCCAGGGATTGAACCCAGGTCTCCCACATAGCAGGCAGATTCTTTACCAGCTGAGCCACAAGGGAAGCCCAAGAATACTGGAATGTTTTTCAAAGTGTATCAGCAGAAATGAGGAAGACTAATTCATGGTAATAAAACAGCTAATTAATACAAATATATAATAGTTTAAATATATATCTACAGAGTTCCAAATGCATTAAGCAAATACTGACTGAACTAATGGGCAAAATATATCTATAATTAGAACTGGATATTACAGTGTGCTTCTGTCAGTAGTTAAGATATAAAAATATAGAAGATTTGAAAAATGTATCAACTAACATGACCTAATTGACATTGGTAGAACAGTGGATCCAGACCTCATTTTCAAGTAGATGTGGAATAATCATCAAGAGAGGGGATTCTCAGTGCCTTTTTAAACGTTTCAATGCCTTCTAAAAAGTGGAAATTATAGAGTATATTCTCTGAGCGCAACTGACTTGTTGGAAGTAAACGACAAAAATATGTATGAAAAATCCCCAAATATTTGGAAACTGAACAGCATGCTTCTATATAAATCATAGATCAAAGGAGAATCATTGGGAAATAAAGAATTTCAAACTGAATGTTAGGGAAGATAAGATATGTAAATATTGGCTGAATGCTGTTAAAGCAATGTTTAAAGAAAAATTTATAGCTTTACATTCTATGCTATACATTAAAAAGGAAAAAATGGTTTAAAATGGCTTAATTCTCCAACTTAATAAGCTTATGAGAGAAGACTAAATTAAAACCAAACCAAGTGAATGAGAAGAAAAAAGTGAAGATAAAAACAGAAAACAATGAAATTAAAAAACAATAAATATAAATAGAAAAGTAGTGTTCTTTTTTTAAATGTATAAACTCTAGCAAGAATAATCAAGAATAAAAACATTAAAAAAATCTTACCAATTACCAGAATCAGTAGTAAAAGATAGGCTATCACTATAAAGTCAATAGATATTGCAAGGATAGTAAAGGACTATTGTAAGCAAATTTATCCAAATAAATTCAACAAATTTAAATGATATACTCAAATATATTTTAAAATATAACTTACTAAAACTTAAACATGATGAAATAAAAAATCTGCATTATTATGTATTTGTTGAAATAATTACATCTTAAATTTTGAAATCAAAATACAGGAAGACAGTGCAACCCAGAGAGTTTCACTGATTAATTCTCTCATATATTTAAGGAAGATATAAACTAATCTTGTGAGATGGAGATATATGCATTATAAAATTGTTATTAAATTACCTCATTTTATTGGAGATAATCTATAGATACAATGTAGGCTTCCCAGGTGGCACTAGTGTTAAGAACCTCCCTGCCAATGCAGGAGATGTTAAAGGAAGTGGGTTCTATTCCTGGGTTGGCAAGATTCCCTGGAGGAGGGCATGGCAATCCACTTTAGTGTTCTTGCCTAGAAAGGAGCCTGGTGGGTCACAGTCCATAGGGTTGCACAGAGTCAGACACAACTGAAGCAATTTAGCATGAACACATGCATAAATATAATGAGTGATAGTTGCTCACTCATGCCTGACTACTTGCAACCCCATGGACTGTAGCCTGCCAGGCTCCTCTTCCCATGGAATTCTCCAGGCAAGAGTATTAGAGTGGGTTGCCATGTGCAGCCTTAATTAAAAATTCATCAAATATTTTGAATAAATTTATCACATGATTTTAAAATTTATAGGCAAATAAAACTCACAACATTGAATCTAAAAAAATACAAATTTGGAGCTTTAAACATGAAACTTTTAAGAATTTAGCAGAAAATATGGGAGCATATATATTAAAGCATATTCAGTTCAGTTCAGTTCAGTCACTCAGTTGTGTCCGACTCTCTGTGACCCCATTAATCACAGCACGCTGTCCATCACCAACTCCCAGAGTTCACTCAGACTCACGTCCATTGAGTTAGTGATGCCATCCAGCCATCTCATCCTCTGTCGTCCCCTTCTCCTCCTGCCCCCAATCCCTCCCAGCATTAGAGTCTTTTCCAATGAGTCANAGTTCCTCTGTGTATTCTTGCCACCTCTTCTTAATATCTTCTGCTTCTGCTAGATCCATACCATTTCTGTCCTTTATCGAGTCCATCTTTGCATGAAATGTTCCCTTGGTATCTCTAATTTTCTTGAAGAGATCTATAGTCTTTCCCATTCTGTTCTTTTCCTCTATTTCTTTGCATTGATCACTGAAGAAGGCTTTCTTATCTCTTCTTGCTATCCTTTGGAACTCTGCATTCAGATGCTTATATCTTTCCTTTTCTCCTTTGCTTTTTGATTCTCTTCTTTTCACAGCTATTTGTAAGGCCTCCCCAGACAGCCATTTTGCCTTTTTGCATTTATTTTCCATGAGGATAGTCTTGATCCCTGTCTCCTATACAATGTCAGGAACCTCATTCCATAGTTCATCAGGCACTCTATCTATCAGATCTAGGCCCTTAAATCTATTTCTCACTTCCACTGTATAATCATAAGGGATTTGATTTTGGTCATACCTGAATGGTCTAGTAGCTTTCCCTACTTTCTTCAATTTCAGTCTGAATTTGGCAATAAAGAGCTCATGATCTGAGCCACAGTCAGCTCCTGGTCTTGTTTTTGTTGACTGTATAGAGTCTCTCCATCTTTGGCTGCAAAGAATATAATCAATCTGATTTCGGTGTTGCCCATATGGTGATGCCCATGTGTAGAGTCTTCTCTTGTGTTTTTGGAAGAGGGTGTTCCCTATGACCAGTGCATTTTCTTGGCAAACTCAATTAGTCTTTGCCCTGCTTCACTCCTTATTCCAAGGCCAAATTTGCCTGTTACTCCAGGTGTTTCTTCCTACTTTTGCATTCCATTCCCCTATAATGAAAAGGACATCTTTTTTGGGTGTTAGTTCTAAAAGATCATGTAGGTCTTCATAGAATTGTTCAACTTCAGCTTCTTCAGTGTTACTGGTTGACTTGGATTACCATGATATTGAATGGTTTTCCTTGGAAACGAACAAAGATCATTCTGTCGTTTTTGAGATTGCATCCAAGTACTGCATTTCGGACTCTTTTGTTGACCATGATGGCTACTCCATTTCTTCTGAGGGATTCCTGCCCGCAGTAGTAGATATAATGGTCATCTGAGTTAAATTCACCCATTCCAGTCCATTTTAGTTCGCTGATTCCTAGAATGTCAATGTTCACTCTTGCTGTCTCTTGTTTGACCTCTTCCAATTTGCCTTGATTCATGGACCTGACATTCCAGGTTCCTATGCAATATTGCTCTTTACAGCTTCGGACCTTGTGTCTATCACCAGTCACATCCACAACTGGGTATTGTTTTTGCTTTGGCTCCATCCCTTCATTCTTTCTGGAGTTATTTCACCACTGATCTCCAGTAGCATATTGGGCACTAATGACCTGGGGAGTTCCTCTTTCAGTATCTTTTCATTTTGCCTTTTCATTCATGGGGTTCTCAAAGCAAGAATACTGAAGTGGTTTGCCATTCCCTTCTCCAGTGGACCACATTCTGTCAGATCTCTCCACCATGACCTGCCCGTCTTGGGTGGCCCCACACAGCATGGCTTAGTTTCATTGAGTTAGACAAGGCTGTGGTCTGTGAGACAGATTGACTAGCTTTCTGTGTGTCTGCCCTCTGATGCCCCCTCACAACACCTACTGTCTTACTTGGGTTTCTCTTACCTTGGACGTGGGGGTATCTCTTCATGGCTGTTCCAGCAAAGCATAGCCACTGCTCCTTACCTTGGATGAAGGGTATCTCCTCACCACCGTCCTTTCTGACCTTGAACGTGGAGTAGCTCTTCTCGGCCCTCCTGTGCCCACGCAGCCACTGCTCCTTGGACGTGGAGTTGCTCCTCTCTAGTCTTTTCCATTCTCTTGTTTTCCTCTATTTCTTTGCATTGATCGCTGAGGAAGGCTTTCTTATCTCTCCTTGCTATTCTTTGGAACTCTGCATTCAGATGCTTCTATCTTTCCTTTTCTCCTTTGCTTTTTGATTCTCTTCTTTTCACAAAGAATGGTAATTAACAAGAAATCATGAAAATATACAACATGGTGGTAAATATAAGTATATAATCAAATTCAGAATACCCTAAAATTGTAATACGGTGATGTGTTAGCCACTTAACTCTAGTATAAAAGCTAAAAAACAAGAATATGAAAAACAATGATAGCTACCATAATTTTTAAATGAATACACCATATTAAAAGAGGCAAACTGTGAAATCAAACACATAAGGTGAAATGGAGTAAAAGGATACAGTTACTGTCTGTGGGCAAAGTTAAGTAGTTAAAATGTAAAATAGATATTTTACCTGGAGATATTTTATGTAAATATCATGGTAACTACAAAGTAAAAACCTACAGTAGTTACACAAAAGGTAAACCAAAGGGAATCAATATATAGCACTAAGGGATATTATTAATTCATAAAGAGCTAGCAAGAGAGGAAGAAAGGAACACTCCTAAAAATTAACTTGAAAAAGATTGATGACTTTAACAAAAGTCCTAAAAATATAAAACTTCTAGGGAAAAAATAGAGAAAATTTCTTTAATATTGGTCTTGGTGACAGTTTTTTTGGATATGATACCAAAAGTGAAGTGTCTCAGTTGTGTCTGACTCTTTGCGACCCCATGGGCTGTAGCCTACCAGGCTCCTCTGTCCATGGGATTTTCCAGGCAATAGTCCTGGAGTGGATTGCCATTTCCTTCTCCAATGATACCAAAAGGACAAGCAAAAAAAGTAAAAATTAATAAATGGGACTATATCAAACTAAAAGTTTCCTGCACAGCAAAAGAAACAGCAAATTGGAAAGACAACATATGGAATGGGAGAGAATATTTGTAAATTATATATCTGATAATGGATTAATATCCAAAATGTATAAAGAACTCATATAATCCAATAGCAAGAAAAAGATAAAAAAAAAATAGGTGGACAATCTTAATAGGTATTTTTTTCAAAGAAGGCATACAAAGTATATGAAAAAGTATTCAATATTACTATTCATCAGAATAATGAAAATCACACCACAGTGAGATATCACTTTGCACCTGCTATAATGGATTTCATTAAAAATACAAGATAGCTAGTGAGAAGTTGCTGGTAACACAGGGAGCTCACCCTGGTGCTCTATGACAACCTAGAAGGGTGGGATGCAGTGAGGAGTGGGAGGGAAGTTCAAGAGGGAGTGGACAAAGGTATACTTATGGCTGATTCATGTCATTCTATGGCAGAAACCAACATAACATTGTAAAGCAATTATCCTCCGTTTTTTGTTTTTTTTTTTTTTAAAAAAAGATTATGAGAGAGACAAGCAAATATCCAATTAGCATTTTCTTGCTATGATTAGCTATATTTGCCAAAGCTTTGTCATTTATGAACAATTCAGACAAAAAAAAAAAAAAAAAACCCTTTTGCCAATTTTTGAAGTTGTACAAATGTAAAAAAGAAAAATAAAGAGGTAACAAATGTTGGCAAGAATGTGAAGAAAAGAAAAAGAAGCTCTTGTAAAAAGAAGTTCCTGGAACTGTGAAGGATATAGCCACTATGGAAAAAAATTTGAAGGTTCCTCAAAAAACTTAAAAATTGAACAACCATTTGTTGTTGGTTACTCTGTTGCTGCTGGTAAGTCACTTCAGTCGTGTCTGACTCTGTGCGACCCCATAGATGGCAGCCCACCAGGTTCCCCCATTCCTGGGATTCTCCAGGCAAGAACACTGGAGTGGGTTGCCATTTCCTTCTCCAATACATGAAAGTGAAAAATGAAAGTGAAGTTGCTCAGTCATGTCTGACTCTTAGTGACCCCATGGACTGCAGCCTACCAGGCTCCTCCATCCATGGGAATCCAGGAAAGAGCTGGTTACTCAGTTGTATCTGATTCTTTATGACCCCATATACTGTAGCACACCAGGCTTCCATGTCCTTCACCATCTCCTGGAGCTTGCTCAGACTTACATCAATTGAGTCAGTGATGCCATCCAATTATCCTATCTTGTGTCATCCCCTTCTCCTTCTGCCCTTAATCTTTGCCAGAATCAGGGTCTTTTCTAATGAGTTGCCTCTTTGCATCAAGTGGCTAAAGTATTGGAGCTTCAAGATCAGTCCTTCCAATGAATATTCAGAGTTGATTTTCTTTAAGATTGACTGGTTTGCTCTCCATTTGGTCCAAGGGACTCTCAAGAGTCTTCTCCAACACCACAGTTCAAAAGAATCAATTTTTTCAGTGCTCCGCCTTCTTTATGGTCCAACTCTCACATCCATACATGACTACTGGAAAGACCATAGCTTTGACTAGGTGGATCTTTGCTGGTAAAATTATGTCTGTGGTTTTTAATATGTTGTCTAGGTTGGTCATAGCTTTTCTTCCAAGGAGTAAGTGTCTTTTAATTTCATGGCTCCACTCACCATCTGCAGTGATTTTGGAGCCCAAGAAAATAAACTCTGTCACTGTTTCCACTGTTTCCCCATCTATTTGCCACAAAGTGATGGTACTGGATCCCATGATCTTAGTTTTCTGAATGTTGAGTTTTAAGCCAGCTTTTTCACTCTCCTCTTTCACCATCATCAAGGGGCTCTTAATTTCTCTTCATTTTCTCCCATATGAGTGGTGTCAGCTGTGTATCTGAGGTTATTGATATTTCTCCTATCAATCTTGATTCCAGCTTGTGCTTCTTCCAGCCCAGCATTTTCCATGATGCACTCTGCATATAAGTTAAATAAGCAGGGTGACAATATACACTCTTGATATACTCCTTTTCTAATTTGGAACCAGTCTGTTCTACGCCTGGTTTCAACTGTCACTTCTTGACGTGCATACAGGTTTTGCAGGAAGCAGGTCAGGTGGTCTGGTATTCCCATCTCTTTCAGAATTTTCTACAGTTTGTTGTGATCCACACAGTCAAAGGCTTTAGCATAGTCAATGAAGCAGAAGTAGATGTTTTTCTGGAATTCTCTTGCTTTTTTATGATCCAATGGATGTTGGCAATTTGATCTCTGGTTCCTCTGCCTTTTCTACATCTATCTTGAACATCTGGAAGTTCATGGTTCATGTATTGTTGAAGCTATGCTTGGAGAATTTTGGACATTACTTTGCTAGTAGGTGAAATGAGTACAATTGTGCAGTAGTTTGAACATTCTTTGGCATTGCCTTTCTTTGAGATTGGAGTGAAAACTAACCTTTTTTCAGTCCTGTGGCCACTGCTATGTTTTCCAAATTTGTTGGCATATTGAGTCTGGCACTTTAACAGTACCATCTTTACTGATGGTAGAATTCCATCACTTCTTAAGGGACTTCCTAAGGCCCACTTGACTTCACATTCCATGATGTCTGGCTCTAGGTGAGTGATACACTATCATGGTTATCTGGATCATTAAGACCATATTTGTACAGTTCTTCTATGTATTCTTGCCACCTCTTCTTAGTATCTTCTTCTTCTATTAGGTCCATACTTTTTCTGTTCTTTATTTTCCCCTTCTTTGCATGAAATGTTCCCTTGATATCTCTAATTTTCTTGAAGAGATTTCTAGTCTTTCCCATTCTATTGTTTTCTTCTCTTTCTTTGCACTGATCACTTAGACTTTCTTATCTCTCCTTGCTATTCTTTGAAAGTCTGCATTCAGATGGGTATTTCTTTCTTTTTTCACTTTGCCTTTCACTTCTCAGAATTTCTCATCTATTTCTTTCTTTCTCATGGCTTTAATATTACATTATGTGTGTGTGTATGAGGGTGCAGTAATATTTTTGAGATCCTATTTTCATTTTTTAAGATATATACTAAAGAGTAGAATTGATACAGCAATTTAATGTCATGAGAAAAAAGGAAATGATGCCATTTTTTACAACAGGGTAAGAGCTTGGTGGCACTAGGCTTAGTGAAATGTCAGGCAGAGAAAGACAAATGGTAGATGATATCACTTATATGTAGAATCTTAAAAAGCCAAATCATGCTGCTGCTGCTGCTAAGTCACTTCAATCGTGTCCGACTCTGTGCGACCCCATAGACGGCAGCCTATCAGGCTCCCCCATCCCTAGGATTCTCCAGCCAAGAAGACTGGAGTGAGTTGCCATTTCCTTCTCCAATGCAGGAGAGTGAAAAGTGAAAGTGAAAGTCGCTCAGTCATGCCCGACCCTTAGCGACCCCATGGACTGCAGCCTATCAGGCTCTTCTGACAATGGGAGTTTCCAGGCAAGAGTACTGGAGTGGGGTGCCATTGCCTTCTCCAAATCATGAAAACAGCATATAATGATGGTTACCAGGAGTTGGGACCTGGGGAAAATGGGAAGATGCTATTCAAAGAGTTCAAATCTCCAATTATAAGACAAATAAAAGTTATGGGAATCTAATGTAAAACACATGGTAAGTATAGTTAATAATATTGTATTACATACTTGAAAGTTGCTAAGTTATTAATCTTAAACATTTGCATCAGAAAGAGAAATGATAATTATGTTTGTTGGAGACGTTAGCTAGCACAATGGTGTAATCATTTTGCAATACACAAGTCTATCAAATCAACCCATTGTACACTTTAAACTTGCATATTATATGTAAATTATGTTTTAGTGATGGTGGGAAAAAAGTCAGAATGGAGATTGTCTAAGGGAGTTGTGGCTCTGCCAAACATAGGTAAGAGTAAATTTTCTGGGCTAATAGAAATAGTTTATTGATTGGTATGTTAGTCAGATGGCTATATGTTTGTAAAATCTTAAATATATACTTAAGAGTGCTCATTTCACTGTTTGTAAACTTTAACTTAAGAAAAAATAATATGCTTTTTGCAAACTTTGATTCTTCTACCATTTTTAGTAACAAATTACTTAGAACACTTTTCAACTCACTGTGTACCGGAGTTGAGAATGCTCTTCTCAGGTATAAGCCAGAAAGTCATGCCCAGAGTCATTCAAAAGAAGTATTTTGGAGACTTTAACATCTAAATTACTTTAGCAGAGGTGTAGGTGATGCGAAGCAATGAGTGAACAGTTGTGGAAAGTTAGGGTACAATGGCTGCCATTGCCATTGCCCATAGTTTAAGAAGTTGTAAGCTGCCACCTATAGAAGCCATTATTTATTTATTCATTCAAATATTTAATCAGTATCTAATATGAATTAGCACTGTGTGAAGCCCTGGAAAGCCAATGGTAAACTCCCTAACATCATGGGACTTCTATTGTAGTGAGAGAGAAAGATATCTATCAAATAATCATACCAGCATCAGAACTAATCAGTACTAAAAGTACTAATATGAAATATCAATGAGTGCACAGGGCTATGAAAGTTTATAACAATAAAAGAAACTCCTTATATTTATTTATTCAGTTCAGTTAGTTGGTCAGTTCTGTCTGACCCCTTTGACTCCATGGACTGCAGCACGCCAGTACTCCCTGTCCATCACCAACCCCTGGAATTTATTCAAACTCATGTCCATTCAGCTGGTGATGCCATCCAACAATCTCATCCCGTGTTACCCATCTCTCCTACTGCCTTCAATCTTTCCCAGCATCAGGGTCTTTTCAAGAGTCAGTTCTTCGCATCAGGTAGCCAAAGTATTGGAATTTCAGCTTCAACATCAGTCCTTCCAATGAACACTCAGGACTGCTTTCCTTTAGGATAGATTGCTTGCATCCAAAGGACTCTCAAGAGTCTTCTCCAACACCACAGTTCAAAAGCATCAATTCTGGCGTGGGTCCTAAGATGGAGGAGGAATAGGACAGGGAGACCACTTTCTTCCTCACAAATTAATCAAAAGGACATTTCAATGCTGAGTAAATTCCACAAAACAACTTCTGAATGCCGACTGAGGACATCAGGCACCCAGAAAAGCAGATCATTGTCTTCAAAAACAGATCGGAAAAAATATAAAAGATGAAAAAGGAGACAAAGGAGGTAGGGAGAGAACTCCGTCCTGGGAAGGGAATCTTAAGAAGAGAGGTTTCCGAACACCAGGAAACAGTCTCACTGCTGAGTCTGTGGAGAGCCTTGGAAGCACAGAGGGCAATATAACAGGAAAGAAAAATAAATGAATAATTAAAACCAACAGATTATGAGCCCAACAGTAACTCCCCCAGCGGAGAAGCAGCACAGACACCTGCATCCACCACTAGCAAGTGGGGGCTGGGCAGGGAGGCACAGGAGGCGCAGGCTGCAGTGCTTTGAAAGATTTGAGCCAGAACGCCCTGCAAGTAACCAGAGCGAACTAACTTGGGCTAGCAAACCAGACTGTGGGATAGCCACCACACAAAAAGCTAGAACATAAGACACTGCCAGGACCACGCACAGAACAATGGACAGAACAGAAATAGCCAGCTGCAGACCATTCTCCTCCAGTGACAAGCAGCCAGAGCTGTAAAGGTTGGAAGGGGGCAATCGCAGCCCAAGACAGACATTATCTACCAAAATGCAAGCAGGCTTCTTTGCTAACTAAGACTTCTGGGGGTTCTGGACAGTCATCAGCCGCCAGAGAAGGGATGCCAGCAATACNAAAAAAAAAAAAGCAGAAATTCTTCAGTGCTCAGCTTTCTTTATCGTCCAACTCTCATGTCCATACATGACTACTGGGAAAACCATAGGTTTGACTAGACAGATCTTTGTTGGCAAAGTTTAATGTCTCTGCTTTCTAATATGCTGTCTAGGTTGGTCAAAACTTTCCTTCCAAGGAGCAAGCATCTTTTAATTTCATGACTGCAGCCACCATCTGCAGTGATTTTGGAGTCCCCTAAAAATAAAATCTGTCACTGTTTCCACTCTTTTCCCAACTATTTGCCATGAACTGATGGGACTGGATACCATGATTTTAGTTTTCTGAATGTTAAANGCTTTCTAATATGCTGTCTAGGTTGGTCAAAACTTTCCTTCCAAGGAGCAAGCATCTTTTAATTTCATGACTGCAGCCACCATCTGCAGTGATTTTGGAGTCCCCTAAAAATAAAATCTGTCACTGTTTCCACTCTTTTCCCAACTATTTGCCATGAACTGATGGGACTGGATACCATGATTTTAGTTTTCTGAATGTTAAACTTTAAGCCAACTTTTTAACTCTCCTCTTTCACTTTCATCAAGAAGCTCTTTAGTTCTTCACTTTCTGCCATAAGGGTGGTGTCATCTGCATATCTGAGGTTATTGATGTTTCACCTGGCAGTCTTGATTTCAACTTGTGCTTCCTCCAGCCCAGCATTTCTCATGATATACTCTGCATATAAGTTAAATAAGCAGGGTGACAATATACAGCCTTGACGTACTCCTTTTCCAATTTGGAACCAGTCTGTTGTTCCATGTGCAGTTCTAACTGTTGCTTCCTGACCTGCATACAGATTTCTCAAGAGGCAGGTCAGGTGGTCTGGCATTCCCGTCTCTTTCAGAATTTACCACAGTTTGTGGTGATTGACGTGATCAGGCTGTGGCATAGCCAATAAAGCAGAAATAGATGTTTTTCTGAAACTCCCTTGCTTTTTTGAAGATCCAACAGATGTTGGCAATTTGATCTTTGGTTCTTCTGTCTTTTATTAAATCCAGCTTGAACTTCTGGAAGTTCACGGTTCATGTATTGTTGAAGCCTTGCTTGGAGAATTTTTACCATTACTTTATTAGTATGTGAGATGTGTGCAATTGTGCGATAGTTTGAGCATTCTTTGGCATTGCCTTTCTTTGGGATTGGAATGAAAACTGACCTTTTCCAGTCCTGTGGCCACTGCTACATTTTCCAAATTTGCTAGCANGTATTGCTGAAGCCTAGCTTGAAGGATGTTGAGCATAATCTTACCACCATGTGAAATAAGTGCACTTGTATGATAGTTTGAATGTTCTTTGGCATTGCCTTTCTTTGGGATTGGAATGAAAACTGACCTTTTCCAGTCCTGTGGCCACTGCTACATTTTCCAAATTTGCTAGCATATTGAATGCAGGACTTTCACAGCATCATCTTTTAGGATTTAAAATAGCTCAACTGGAATTCCAGCACCTTCACTAGATTTGTTCATAGTGATACTTCCTAAGGCCCACTTGACTTCACATTCCAGGATGTCTAGCTTTAGGTGAGTTATCACACCATCGTGATTATTTTGGTCATGAAGGTCTTTTTTGTACAGTTCTTCTGTGTATTCTTGCCATCTCTTCTTAATATCTTCTGCTTCTGTTAGGTCCAGACCACTTGTTTCCTTTATTGTGCCCATCTTTGCATGAAATGTTCCCTTGGTTTCTCTAATTTTCTTGAAGAGATCTCTAGTCTTTCCCATTCTGTTGGTTTCTTTTATTTCTTTGCACTAATCACCGGGATAGACTTTCTTATCTCTCCTTGATATTCTTTGGAACTCTGCATTCAAATGGGTATATCTTTCCCTTTCTATTTTGCCTTTCATTTTTCTTCTTTTCACAGCTATTTGTAAGATATCCTCAGAAAACCATGTGGCGTTTTTGTATATCTTCTCTTGGGGATGGTCTTGATCCTTGTCTCCTGTATAATGTCATGAACTTCTGTCCATATTTATTTATTTCTTGCAAGCTTACAATGTAATTTGCTATGACCAGTGTGTCTCTTGGCAAAACTCTGTTAGCCTTTGCCTTGCTTCATTTTGTACTCCAAATTTGCCTGTTACTCCAGATATTTCTTGACTTCCTACTTTTGCATTCCAGTGCCTTATGATGAAAAAGACATCTTTTTTGATGTTAGATCTCAAAGTTCTTGTTAAGTCTTCACAGAAAGAATGTTCAAACTACTGTACGATTGCACTCATCTCACATGCTAGCAAAGTAATGCTCAAAATTCTCTAAGCCAAGCTTCAATGGTACATGAACCGTGAACTTCCAGATGTTCAAGCTGGATTTAGAAATGGCAGAGGAGCCAGAGATCAAACTTCCAACATCTGTTGGATCATCAAAAAAGCAAGAGAGTTCCAGAAAAAACATCTACTTCTGCTTTATTGGCTATGCCACAGCCTCTGACTTTGTAGATCAGAGAAAACTGCAGAAAATTCTGAAAGAGATGGGAATACCAGACCATCTTACCTGTCTTCTGAGAAATCTGTATGTAGGTCAAGAAGCAATAGTTAAATCTGGACATGGAACAAAAGACTGGTTCCAAATTGGAAAAGGAGTACGTCAAGGTTGTATATCATCTCCCTGCTTATTTAACGTATATGCAGAGTACATTATTAGAAATGCTGGACTGGATGAAGCACAAGCTGGAATCAGGATTGCCAGGAGAAATATAAATAACCTCAGATACGCAGATGATACCACCCTATGTCAGGAAGTGAAGAGGAACTAAAGAGCCTCTTGATGAAAGTTAAAGAGGAGAGTGAAACAGCTGGCCTAAAACTCAGCATTCAGCAAACTAAGAACATGGCATCTGGTCCAATCTGTCCATGACAAATAGATGGAGAAACAATGGAAACAGTGAGAGACTTTATTTTCTTGGGCTCCAAAATCACTCCAAATGGTGACTGCAGCCATGAAATTAAGACTCTTGCTCCTTGGAAGAAACACTATGACCAACCTAGACAGTGAATTAAAAAGCAGAGGCATTACTTTTCAAACAAATATCCATCTAGTCAGTGCTATGGTTTTTTCAGTAGTCATGTATGGGTGTGAGATTTGGACTATAAAGAAAGCTGAGCCCCAAGGAATTGATGCTTTGAACTGTGGTGTTGGAGAATACTTTCGAGAGTCCCTTGGATTGCCAGGAGATCCAACCAGTCCATCCTAGAGGAAATCAGTCCTGAATATTCATTGGAAGGACTGATGTTGAAGGTGAAACTCCAATACTTTGGTGACCTGATGCAAGGAACTGACTCATTTGAAAAGACCCTGATGCTGGGAAAGATTGAAGGCAGGAGGAGAAGGGGATGACAGAGGATGAGATGGTTAGATAGCATCACTGACTCAATTGTCATGAGTATGAGCAAGCTCTGGGAGTTGGTGATGGACAGGGAAGCCTGGAGTGCTGCAATCCATGCGGTTGCATAGAGTCGGATATGATGGAGTGAATGAACTGAACTGACAAAGCAATTACAGTAGTTGTCATTTCCATTGAATAGCTGAAGATTGAGAGGCAATGAAAGCAATAATTTGTGAAGGTCAAAGAGCCAATGAAACAAAAAGTCAATTTTCATCTAGGTTTTGTGTTTTATCTCTAAATCATGTGTTTTCAACCAGTCGTACAGTGTATATCCACTTAGTGTGGGTGTTTGTGAAGATGTCCCTGAAAAACAATTTAAGCTGAGTTCTGAGAGGTAGGTAGGAATTACATATCTGTGAGCAGGTAGAACAGAATATGAGCAAATTACTTGATATGGTTGGGAACACAGCATAGCTGACAAATGAGAAAGTTGTGCATATCTATTAATTCTTCAAAAATTAGGTAAGACTCTAATAATGAACAAATCAGTAAAGAGAGATAGATTGACTTTCAAGCTTCATTGGTTGTGTGTTTGTATGCATGTTCAGTCGTGTCTGACTGTCTGTGATCCGATGGACTGTAGCCTGCCTGGCTCTTCCATCCATGGAATTTTCCAGGTGAGAATACTAGAGTGGGTTGTCATTTCCTACTCCAAGGGATATTCCTGACCCAGAAATCAAACCTGCGTCTCCTGCATTGGCAGGCAGATTCTACCACTGTGCCACCTGGGAAGTACTCATTTGTTCATTCCCTTACTAAATTAAAAAAAAGTGTTAATTAAGAATGAAACTACATTCCCCATCATCAGCTAAATATCTTTCTTGTTCTGCCCTCAGTAGGGCTGAAGAATGGGCCATCATTCACAATTCTGAGACCCTTTCAAACGTAGATACCAGTACCATACACTCATGTTTAAGTATTTTGGTCGCAGTGCAGTGAAACCTTTAGTTTAGCTGCAATCCCTTTTCTAATCCAGCTGAGGAAAGTTCTTTTCCCAACAGCTGTGGCCTATTGTTCAACAAAGACTCTTCTCTTGGAAACATGAAACAGTTAATTCACCCAGCCAAACACAGCAAGAAGATGATACTTTTCTCAAATATCAAATCAGTCCAATTTCATTTAAACTTAAATGATTTTTCTGGCCCTTCTTCATGTAGATACCCCTGCAGTCAATTAGCATTGTCACTTTTAATCTTCTGTAGTCAGATCTTGGTCATTTCCCATTAGAGTTCCATTAAATAGATTCTTATGGCCTGGCTGAACTCAGTGCAGTATCTGTAGAAAGCTTGCTAGCCATCATTATGCAGCTGGCATTTACTAAAGGTTAGATATTACCGATAACCTTAATCATGAATTATGCTACATTGCCTGAAAATTCACTCCTGGATTTCTTTGCCACCAAACCCAAATTCTGCTGGAATACTCAGCTATACCTGTAACTATGCACCTTGAACTGTGCATCTCAGCCCAGATGCCCTTTGCCTCAAGAGCCAAAGCTCCAAAAACAATCAAGGGTAGAAGAAGCAGCATCTAACTGTGATGCCAGCTATACTCCAACTAAAGAGGAAGAAAGGATCTATTTTCCTCAAGGAAAGAGATCTCTTTCCTACTGTGGCTTTGCTGAAGTTCATCAGGTCTTGCAAATAAAACAATGGGGCTATAGAAGATTGAAAGACAACTATAACTTATAGAAAATGTGTAACTTCTAAGTGAAAAAACAAAGTCACATTTGAGTAACTCAAAAGATATAGCATATATGAAATAGCATCCTCTGGTACAAAGTGCAACAAACCAGGTGTCAGAATGCATGGCATCCACATATCCAGTACTAACTGTCCTTGTGACTTTGAGAGAGTCAAATGATTCCGCTGGGTCTTTTGATCTGGAAGTCACTGTATGATATAAATTGGATGACTGATGAGTGAAATTAGCTTATTAGCATATGCTGTCTCACTGACAGAGTGGAGACAGAGGAGATAAGCTGGCCCAACCCAGCTGAGCTGGTTCTCTTTATAGAGCAGCTTCAGGCAGACAGATCTCTGTCCCAGGAGCAGAAAGACAAGAAAGGCAGCACTGAAGGACAGCTGTGTTGAACTGGCTACCATAGTTTTGTTGGCAGCCAGACCTTGGGGATAGAGACCCCTTAGATATAGTAGTGTGCACCATCTCGTGGAGTGCCAGTGCTTTTAATCCATCCACCCATAGGATTATTTAGTACATTTCTTAAGCGCTTATTAGATAGGGTCCCTGCTCTTCAGGGGCTTATACTTCAGTCAGGCTAGCTTTGGAAGATGGTCCCTGAGAGAATCATGAAATTCACGTGTTTATTTTAGACAAAAGTTCTTGAGTCCTAATATAGATTTTATTTCCCCCTAATTGATCCCTTACCAAGTTTCATCACTGTCATCCTCATCTGCCTCAAAGAAATTCTTCATCCATAAACATCTGGAGTAGGTTACCATTCCCTCTTCCAGCAGATCTTCCCAACTCAGGGATGGAACCCACATCTCCTGCGTTGGAGATGAATTCTTTACCATTTGAGCCACCAGGGAAACCCAAACACCTAGAATCAAATAGCAAAAAGGGCTAATTGGTGGGTATTTGAGTGCCCACCAATATGTGGTACACTAATGTTTCTGCATAAATGCAGTTCCTTTGGTTTACCATACCCAGAAACTTGCTCAGGATCATAAAAATGTTCCCCAGTAGGATTCCTGCTAAATTTACTTTAATAAGTGGCTACAGGTCATTTGTAATTAACCTATTAGTACATTCTTATTAAAGAGCTTAAAAACTATTTTCTTAAGTATTTTCTTAAGCATAATTTCTGAAAATGCCTCTGTCCTATAACATTTCTCATCAAGTTAATTGTTTTTTCTTCTCACACAGTCAAGATATGTCAGTTTAACAAAGCCAAGTTGTGATCAGTTTAATATTTTAAAGCAGATGACTGAAGTGAAAAACCACTGTGGTTTGGAATTGTCTGAGCAAGTTTTCTAGAGGACGTCTAAGTTGGTGTGGGCAGGGAAGAGTCATGGAAGAAAATGATTTCCAGGAATGAAATAACATGAGAAGAGTTTAGAGGGAGGACTCTTCTGGTGACATTTGCCAGGGGGATGCTGATCTTCCCACTTACTATGCAGTCCTATGCAGGAACAATGAAAAGTCTTTGGGGCAAGTTTCCCTTTATTTAAAATGCAAACTAGTATGGCCAGTATGGAGAACAGTGTGGAGATTCCTTAAAAAACTGGAAATAGAACTGCGTTATGACCCAGCAATCCCACTGCTGGGCATACACACCAAGGAAACCAGAATTGAAAGAGACACGTGTACCCCAATGTTCATCGCAGCACTGTTTATAATAGCCAGGACACGGAAGCAACCTAGATGTCCATCAGCAGATGAATGGACAAGAAAGCGGTGGTACATATACACAATGGAGTATTACTCAGCCATTAAAAAGAATACATTTGAATCAGTTCTAATGAGGTGGATGAAACTGGAACCTAATATACAGAATGAAGTGAGTCAGAATGAAAAATACCAGTACCATATACTAATGCATATATATGGAATTCAGAAAGATGGTAATGATGACCCTATGTGCTAGACAGCAAAGGAGACACAGGTGTATAGAACAGTCTTTTGGACTCTGGGAGAATGCGAGGGTGGGATGATTTAAGAGAATAGCAGTGAAACATGTATATTATCATATGTGAAAGAGATCGCCAGTCCAGGTTTGATGCATCAGACAAGGTGGTCAGGGCTGATGCACTGGGATGACCCTGAGGGATGAGATGGAGAAGGAGGTGGGAGGAAGGTTCAGGATGGGGAACACATGTACACCCATGGCTGATTCATGTCAAGATATGGCAAAACCCACTACAATATTGTGAAGTAATTATCCTCCAATTAAATAAATTTTAAAAATTGTAAATAGAAAAAAAATATATATAAACAAATGGCATTGGTTTTTAGCCACAGTATCAATATCTACACATATCTGAGAAGTAGTAATCTGCTTACAACCTTCTAATATTTTATCCTTGTGTTCATTTGAGTCCTTTGAGAAGTGGATGCTAAAATGTGATCAGACATGCAAGAAATGTATGAGGGAAAATACCTGGGAGGGAGCTGAGAGAGAGTGGGAGAGCTGTCAGACTGTGATTAAGCCTGACCCTGAGTGAAGGAGAGTGAGGAAAGGAAGGAGGCTGGGGAAAGCATAGCAGGCTGAAGTGCGAGTCTAAGGAAAGTTTGCTGAGACTCTCAAAATCCTCAAGCTAAGGTCAGCCTTCAGAGAAGAACTGCATTTCTCAGGCATGGGACTGCCTTAATGTCCCCTTTGCTCCAGGGCTGTTAGGGAGCAGTCCACAGGAGCACAACTCCCCATGCAAACACTGCAATAGGTTTCAGAGAGCTGCAACCAATGCCCTTAAGCAGTTGCATTCCCTGCCATCAGAAATCTGAAAGGCACATTCTCTTGGTCACTGTAACCCTGAAATTAGACCTCAGGTCACCCTGCAAAATCTGGGTCATATGTGTCTCACACTGAATTCTAAAAACAATTTTAAAAACATTTACTTATTTGGCTGCACCAAGTCTTAGCTGTAGCATGTGGGATCTTTCGTTGAGACATATGGATCTAGTTCCTGACCCTGGATCAAACCTGGGGCCCCTGCCTTGGGAGTAAAGAGTCAGCCACTGGACCACCAGGGAAGTCCTGAATTCTAGCAATTTTAATTTAGGGGGGTTAATAATAGGTGGCACTATTGGTAAAGAACTTGCCTGCCAATGCAGGAGACATAGGAGACACAGGTTCACACCCTGGGTCGGGAAGATTTCCTAGAGGAGGGCATGGCAACCCATTCAGTATTCTTGTCTAGAGAATCCCATAGGCAGAGGAGCCTGGCGGGCTACAATCCGTAGGGCCGCACAGAGTCAGACATGACTGAAATGACTTAGCAGGCAGGCAATGATAATACCTAACATGATAAGTTGCCTTGTATACTCACAGTAGCACCACCAAGAAAATATTGTCAAGCTAATTTGATAAATGAAGAAACCTAGTTGATCCAACAGTATCTGAACAGTGAATTCAGACCCAGATCTTTTAACTCCATGTCTTTTAACTCCAAACTCATGCTGATTATAATAAGGAGCAGACTACCCATTTTCTGAGAGAATGAGCAGTATTGTGAATAGAACATGACTAAGGCAGCAATAGAAATTGACACCGGGAAAAGGGGCACTATGAATAATTCCATCAGAGGAGCAATGCTTTCTTCACTGGCATCTTTTTCACTTCAGTTTATAATCCCACAGTATCTGCCAGGAGCAAGTGTATAATATCAGTCTTGTTCAAAGCACAAACAGATTTTAGATAATCTCAGACAGTAAAGCATCTGCCTGCAATGTGGGATACCCAGGTTCAATCCTTGGGTCAGGAAGGTCCCCTGGATAAGGAAATGGCAACCTACTCCAGTACTCTTGCCTGGAAAATTCTATGGATGGAGGAGCCTGGTGGGATACAGTCCATGGGGTCATAAAGAGTCGAACACGACTGAGCGATTTCACTTTCACCAGGAGAACCACCTCTAGGATCAGGAAAGAATTAACTGTAGCTCCTTCCCACTTCTGATTCTTTTTTCAGGGAAAAGTCCCTCTTCAGGATCCTCTGTGCCAATCCTCCAGCCCCATCAAAGTACCTGGAGCCTCTCATCCTCTATTTAGAGGGTTTGTTTTAGGTTGTAATTACAGATTAAATTTCACATTTATTCAGCACCTTTAACCACCAACCCTACATTTTATTTGAAGATGGCTATCTGCCTACAGTATGTTTTTGTTTAATTGATTGACTGTCCCCATTTCCAGAATAATTGTTTATCTCAAGTGGCATAGCTGCACACTCAGTTCCTATGCCATTCTCGGGAAGAGAGCGCTGGTTGCTTGGAATAATTCATTGTCTCATTAAAGAAAAGAGAACAAAACTTAGTTCCCAAACTTCTCAACCAAGGTACATGTTCCTCATACCTTTGCAGATTTCATCTTTTCCTGATGAATTTGCACACAGGAAAAGTGCTTGCTCAAGTTGAAGTCAATCAAATATTTTAGAGAAAACTTGGACTTCATAATTCTGTCTTCCAATCTGTTAAGCATCTTTCCCTTTCCACACAGATCATGATTTTTTGTTTGTTTGTTTTTTTCTTCTTGCTGTTAATGGTTTCACAAAGCTTAGAAGTTTCTCCCCTATGGCTGCAGGAGATAAGGGTCTCTTAAAACACAGTCATAGATACATTCTGGCTTTCATATCATGCTCCTGAATTGATAGTTGGTTGACTTGAACCAGTCATTTTCAGTCATCATGACAATAAAGGCACCAGTGAAATACGTGGTCCCTTCACTTATGACTGTAGTCATATTTCTCAATAGCCGAGATGTTGCTTAACCAAGTGCAACCACTTCTGGCTCTATTCCATCCCAATTCACTGCAGCTGAGAGTCTTGGTTCCTGAGAAGCTATGGTATGCTAGGTTACCACTCTGGCACATCCACCAGCAGGGGTCCGCTGTGGGGCGTCTGGCCAGCAAGAAATTCCATGTCAGAATTCCTTCTTGAGGAACTTCTTAAGAAAACTGGTATAAAAACTTCCTGTAGGAGTTCTAGTTCGGGTGGTTCTAGAGAGATTTAAACCTAAGAGGAAGTACAAGGAGCACCACTGGGAAAATGAGAAAAGTGATACAGGGAAGAAACCGCTGCTGCTGCTAAGTTGCTTCAGTCGTGTCCGACTCTATGCGACCCCATAGACGGCAGCCCACCAGGCTCCGCCATCCCTGGGATTCCCCAGGCAAGAACAATGGAGTGGGTTGCCATTTCCTTCTCCAATACATGAAAGTGAAAATGAAGTCGCTCAGTCATGTCTGACTCTTTGTGACCCCATGGATTGCAGCCTACCAGACTCCTCCATCCAGGCAAGAGTATTGGAGTGGGGTGCCATTGCCTTCTTCAACAGGGAAGGAAGGACAGCCCCAAAAGCTGTACATTTTGAAGCCTTCCACTGGAAGTGTAACACTTGGTCTTAATCCTATGGGAAAACTTTGGAGAAAAATATAAAACACCGCTGAGTATTATCTCATGTGAGTGGCAGGGAAACTGTGACATTTTTATACTGATTCCTAAGTCATTGATTGAAGGTTTTTTCCCAGGGGTGTTTATTTTATTGTACTGAAGGCTTGCCACACACAAGGGCAGCATGGGCTTCTGCACTTCTGATGTGGACACTGGGAATTGAAAATCAGCCAGAGCACTTGAAGTGATAGCGTGTAAGGGTTGTGGGTGTGAGCCCTGACAGCATCAGTGACATTCATACTTCGACGGATGAACATGTTAAATTCTTTAGATTTAAGCTAAATGGCATAACCCAGTTCTGGCTCAAATTCTGTTGCCTTCTTTGAGCGTTAAGATTATGTACAAGGTCTGGATTTCACACAAGCAGTTTCTTCGATTATTGCTTCATTTAACCTGTGATAAATTATAAGATGAGAGAGAGTCTAGCTTTGGGGTCAGTCAGGCTGGATTTGTGGGCTTTCCTGGTGTCTCAGATGGTAAAGAATCTGCCTGCAGTGCAGGAGACCTGGATCTCTGAGTTGGGAAGATCCCCTGGGGAAGGGAATGGCAACCCACTCCAGTATTCCTGTCTGGAGAATCCCAGTGGACACAGGAGCCTGTCAGGCTACAGTCCATGGGGTTGCAAAGAGTCAGACATAGCTGAGTGACTAACACACAGGCTGAACTTTGAACATAAACTCTCCTGCTTGTTATTTATGGCCTCTGACAAGTTTTTGAGAACTAGACAACTCAGTTTTCTTGCCTGTAAAATAGGAATGACACTACTTACCTCCTAACAGTTATTATGATGAGGAAGACATGGTGCATTTAAAGAGTTTGACACAGTGCTTCATAAACAATCAGCCTTCATTAAATTGTAATCCAAGAGGATTCAGAAATAAATTAAAATTTGTATTGACATGAAACTTACTATTTCCCCAAGCTTGACAATTCTCAGATATGCCAATTTATTTATCTAGCATGAGAAATGCTGGGCTGGAAGAAGCACAAGCTGAAATCAAGATTGCCGGGAGAAATATCAATAATCTCAGATATGCAGATGACACCACCCTTATGGCAGAAAGTGAAGAGGAACTAAAGAGCCTCTTGATGAAAGTGAAATAAGAGAGTGAAAAAGTTGGCTTAAAGCTCAACATTCAGAAAACGAAGATCATGGCATCTGGTCCCATCACTTCATGGGAAATAGATGGGGAAACAGTGGAAACAGTGTCAGACTTTATTTTTTGGGGTTTCCAGTGGTCATGTATGGATGTGAGAGTTGGACTGTGAAGAAAGCTGAGCACCGAAGAATTGATGCTTTTGAACTGTGGTGTTGGAGAAGACTCTTGAGAGTCCCTTGGACTGCAAGGAGATCCAACCAGTCCATTCTGAAGGAGATCAGTCCTGGGTATTCTTTGGAAGGAATGATGCTAAAGCTGAAGCTCCAGGACTTTGGCCACCTCATGCGAAGAGTTGACTCATTGGAAAAGACTCTGATGCTAGGAGGGATTGGGGGCAGGAGGAGAAGGGGACGACAGAGGATGAGATGGCTGGATGGCATCACTGACTTGATGGATGTGAGTCTGAATGAACTCTGGGTGTTGGTGATGGACAGGGAGGCCTGGCATGCTGCAATTGATGGGGTTGCAAAGAATTGGACACAACTGAGCGACTGAACTGAACTGAACTGAACTGAACTGAGATGTCTTCTATTTGGCCTGCTAGACTCATCCTTAACATTTTTTTTTCACTCCTCTTTGTGTCCTTAAATGCTGACCCACTTCTCTCGCCTCAGTGGACTCTTCTGTCCCATTGGATTAGCCAATGGGAAGGAAATTAGCAGGGGAAGGAAATTGGAAGACAGGAGAAACTGAAGTCATGATGCATATTCCCCACCTCTAACCTCCCTTCTGGGTCATCACTGGTTCGCCACATGCCTCTATTATCCATTACAACCAGAGGCAGGTGAATCCCTCTTTTTTTACAAATTAATATTACTTTTTTATTGAAGTATAGTTGACTTACAATATTGTGGCAATTTCTGTTGTACAGCAAAATGACTCAGTTATACAGCTACAGGCATTCTTCTTTGTACTCTTTTCTACTATGGTTTATCACAGGATATTGGATATATTTCCCTGTGCCTCACAGTAGGACCTTGTTGTTTATCCATATACATAAAAGTTTACACCTGCTGATCCCAGCCTCCCAGTCATTCCCTCCCCCTCTACTCTCCCTGTTTTCAACCACAAGTCTGTTCTCTGTGTCTTCGAGTCTGTTTTGCAGATATGTTTATTTGTGCTCTATTTTTGATTTCACATATACGTGATATCATATGGTATTTGTCTTTCTCTTTTTGACTTACTTCACTCAGTGTGATAATCTCTCCATACAGCCTCCCTCTGGATTCCAAGTTCTCGACCCCTTTGTCCCTTCATATTTGGGAATGATGTGCTATGCTCTGTGGTACTACATTGCACTCTTTTGGACCAAACCCCAGCTTTGTAAATAATCCCTCCTCAGGTTTTCCCATTTTGAATGTACCAAATGATTCCTACCAGGATCCTCACTGAGATTTCCTCACGTGAGCTTTATAGATGTGGTGGGGATGTGTGTTGTCAGGGGAGGGGAATAGGGGTGTGTGCCTGCATCTGTGGGTAAATATGTATCATATACTTAATTGTATTAATTATAATTAATATATTAAATAATTTCAGTATTTTTCAAGGCACTGCATTAGGTACATTCGTGTGTGTGTCTGTGTGTACACACATTTACACACACAGGGATGCAGAGTCATGCTCTGTGCATGGAAAAGATACTGTATACGGAGATGCCAAGATCAGAGGTTCTTGGTCTTTTTGCTGCTAAGAATAGTTGATCCTTCCATGAGGAATGCGCTTTCACTCTGCCAGTGATTATCGAGTATGTATAGGGAAAGTATTTTGGAGTTAATAGACCTTAAAGATTTTTTTAATTTTCCAGATGATTCTGACATGGCCCTAATTGTATCACTCCTCAAGAAGCTCTTTTTTCCTACTAACTAGAGTTTCAGAAGTTGAAGTTTCCACCTGATGTCCTTTTTCTTAGCTGAGCAAAAGAAAATGAAGTAAAAATATATGGGGCTTTTGAGTCTTCAGTTCAGTTCAGTTGCTCAGTTGTGTCTGACTCTGCAGCCCCATGGACTGCAGCACACCAGTCCTCCCTGTCTGTCACCAACTCCCAGAGTTCACCCAAACTCATGTCCATTGAGTTGATGATGCCATCCAGCCATCTCATCCTCTGTAGTCCCCATCTCCTCCTGCCATCAATCTTTCCCAGCATCAGGATTTTTTCAAATGAGTCAGCTCTTTGCATCAGGTGGCTAAAGTATTGGAGTTGCAGCTTCAAATCTGTCTTACATATACCTGAAGTTGAATCTCAAAGTAGCCACCATTTGGAGTGTTTTCCATCTGTCTCATTATAATAATGGATCATTTTTGTAATAAGAAGAAAGGTGTGTGTTATTTATTTACTACATTTGAAATGGGATTTTCAAATGTTCAGTATATCAGTGGAAGGTAGCTATCAGTATTGCTGGGGTGTGGATATAGTGCAAAAGGAGGGGGTAGAAATTGAGAGAGTAGCATGGAAATATATACATTTCATATGTAAAATAGATAGCCAATGGGAAATGGCTGTATTTTGCAAGTAGCTCAACCTTGCTCTGTGACAGCCTAGAGGGTTAGGAAGGGGTAGGAGGTGGGAGGAAGGCTTAAGAGGGAGGAGACATATGTATTCTTATGGCTGAGTCATGTTGATGTATGGCAGAAACCAACACAGTATTGCAAAACAATTATTCTCCAATTAAAAGTTGATAAAATTTTAAAAAGAAGCAGTATACATACAGAAGCAGGAGATGAGTGGGTGACTTGTAAATCGTGTTCTATAGAGCCTGGGATATAGGCAAATTTGAAGGGACGGTAATCTCTTTAGACAAGTGCTTTCAGTCCTGGTATTCCTTGACACATAAGGGCTCTGTCCCTTTTCCCAAATAACCGCTGGGGCTAGTCATTGAGAGCCACACAGAGCAAGCAAGGAAAAACTTTGTTGCCCAAAGTGTCAATTACATGTGAGGTTATATAACCCAGAACTAAGTCCAAGAAGAGAAAATAGGACGTGATCAGATGACTACAATTAGGAAATTAAACTCACACTTCCCACATCCTTGTATTAAACACAATCTGTACCTCTAGTCCTCAAAAAAGGATGACTTTATGGACTTGGCAAGTATATAATCACACTAAATAGCAGAAAACCATATTGTACAATTTCAAATATAGGATGAAGTGGCTGCCTCAGAACAAGGTTAATCTGACTGAAGGGAAGTTTCTTGGATTATTTCCCAGCCCCAGTAGTCTGTGAAGGGGGCCAGTGTGTGGGAGCTTCTGCCACGTGTTGCCCTGCTCTGCGATTGCCTTGGCCCCCTTTGCTTCACCTCATTCTTCCTCTCACTCAATACTCTGTTTCATCTTTCTCTCCATTGAGGTACCACATGTGACTGTGCTAGAGAAGACCGAACTGACCTTGGCGATCCTCAAGGCAAAGTGGCCTGGGCCCATGCAGACATAATCAGCCTCACAACAAAGACATTCTAGCGAATGCAAATGTGGGATGAAAGTGCAATGTATAGGAAAGGAGGCAATATTTCACAGCATTTTCTTTATCTATAGGCTTCCCGAGTGGCTCAGACAGAAAAGAATCTGGCTGCAATGCAGCAGACCCAAGTCCAATCCCTGGGTTGCAAAGATCCCCTGGAGAAGGGAATGGCGCTCCAACCCACTCCAATTGCCTGGAGAATTCCACGGACAGAAGAGCCTCATGGGCTACAGTCCATAGCATTACAAAGAATTAGACACAACTGAGTAACTAACACTTTCTTGTGTCTACACACACTTGGTAACAGTTATCAGCCACCAAGCCCAAGAAAACTATGTTAGAGTTCTCAGGCATCTCTGATTTTAATCATCTCTTTCTATTGTTTTTTATCAGCCAAATTCTCTGGCTTGCCTAGAATTTGCCTTCTTTTCATAATTCCTCTGCTACTCCCTGAAAATCCTCTTAGTCTAATATTTTTATCAAGTTGTATTTGCAGAAGTACTAGAGTTTAATGAATAAAAGATCAGGCTTTAGGATCTGGTGGCTTTGGTTTGAATCCATACTTATAGGTCATTGGGATTTATGTTTAACTGAATGAGTGGAAGGTATGATATAACTAGTTGAAAAGAAGAAGAAAAGTTTATTCCCTGTTTAGGGCTATTTGGCCTTAATTAGATGGCTCACCCAAAGTACTTAGCATATGCTAAACACATGGCATACTCTAAACTTCAAATACATATTGTCTCATATGTTTCTTCATTTATTACTTTTCCTTGGGAAATTTTTTCATGCTATCTGCCTAACTATTACTGCCATTGCCCCATATTTTAACTGTATATCCATTTTACTTTTCCTAAGATTTCAGAAAATATGGTAGAATGCTCTTAGTATTAATGGGTTACATTACTGTCTCAGCAGAAAAGAGTACCTGATACCTTGTAGGTAAATAGAGTATGCAGAATAGAGTTGCAGATGTCAGGGGCTTAGCATCAACACCAGCGGGGTGGAGGCCTGTGGCATGATGGGAACAACCCAGAAATGGGAAATACGAGACCAGAAACCTTGGCCAATTCAGACATTAACTAGTTTTGCCCTCATTGGTCTTATTTGTGTAATTAAATAACCGATTGAACTGGATGCTATCAGTTTCCTTCCAGCTTCAACATTTTGTAACTCTGTTTAATTAGATCTTACCCTTCATAGAGCATAAAACACCTTAAAAATTTTAGGCTTAAATTTGACCTAATTAGCAATCCATCTTCTAATAGGTTTAGTTTCCCTGAATATTTTTGAATCTGTTAGCACATCAACTAAAACAAACAGAATTAAGGGCATTGCACTAGATACCTCACTGCAGAAAACATATCTCAGACTTTGTCCCCACCAATCAGAGTCTAATTGAGGCACAACCTGCCATGTGTCAGGACACAGCAATGCACATATGACTGTATATATGTATATTATATGTAAGATACATATAGTGAGGGAATTTGCAGTGGAGGTTGAGGTACAGGTAGGTATTGCCCAGGGACTACTTCTCACTGAAAACATACTCTCTGTTGGTCACTCTTCATGTTACTTTGTTGAACTCACAACTCTACTGGGGAGGCATTATTATTATTCCTTCTTTATGGAAGTAAAACAGGTTAAATAAAGATACTAAGGTGCGTATATGTTCAGTCATGTTCAACTCATTGTGACACCATGGGCTATAGCCCACCAGGCTCCTCTGCCCATGGAATTTTCCAGGCAAGAATACTGGAGTAGGTTGCCATTTCCTCCTCCATGGGACCTTCCCAACTCAGGGATTGAACCCGTGTCTCCTGCATTGGCAGGTGGATTCTTGAGTCACCTGGGAATATAGGCTAGAGCAAATTGGGTTTACAATCAAGACATCCTTGATTGTAAAGTGCATGTGCTTCTCATCTGGCCACAGTACAAGTCCCCTTAATAGAGAATAGCTTTGGAAGAAGGAGAAAATTGAGGCCTGAAGGATAGAGAGTGTTTGCAAATAAATAAAGGATGTCTCTATCAAAAGGTAAGGTAGAGTTGAAGGGGATGAAAACTGTAGAAAATAGAAGCTTCCCTTGCATCAATGTCCAGCACAACTCAAGAAAAGAATTCTGAATCCTCCTTTTTTGTTTTGTTTTGTTTTTCACATTTAGAATTAAGCAAGCCCCAAAGACAATGTGGGAATTTGAGTTGACCTAGCAGCATAGGCTAGCTGGTGTAGACTCTTCTATGAGGGAGGGTGAGGACAACAGCAGAGTCTTTCCAAAGAATGCCATCAGCAAATGAAAGTCCTGCAGGTAGTTGGATGAGCATGGAGGTGGGATTCTATTAGTGACCAAGCACCAAGAATTCCTGCAGAGAGCCTGCAACAAGAGTTTATCAATTTTACCCTGCATCTCAGATTTCTTTTTGTTCTCCGAGAGCTTTAGAAAAAAAAAATGTTTAAATTAAGTTTGTTGCAGCTGCGCTGTCAGGAACTTACCAAGCGCTACAGCCATTGGAGCAATTAAAAAAAATTGCACAGAAGGTAATTAAAAGCCTTACTGGTTCTTGCGATTAGACTGACATTTTAAATGCCTCTGGATGTTTTATTGTGCCAATAACCTATTTCCCTCGTCTCCAAGAGAAATACAACTGACATCAGTAATTTACCCAAATACTCTACAGGTAACATGTGCCAAATACAAACCTGCACTAAATTAGGGCCAGAATTCTCCTCTGTGCACGGTAGGATACATCTTAATGGGTAAACTGCTGTTTCCAAATTCCTTCTATATGTTTGTGTGTTTTGTGTCCACCATCCTGTTTGCTTGGTGCTGAGAACGTACCCTAATGATGACTGCTGGCTAGAATACTCAGGATCTATCATCAGGGCAATCATTTCCAATTTACATGTACTGATACAAGGACAGAGCTCAAGGCTTTGGAGGACAGGGCCTTATTTTGTCATCATTACCGAATGATTATGATTTATTGGAGAATGTGGATTGCTTAATAGACTACTTATACCAAGGGAATCCTGCCCCCTCCATCTATATCCCTGGATTCAGGATTAAAATTGTTCAGTTGCTAAGTCACGTCTGACTCTGTGACCCCATGGGCTGTAGCAGACCAGGCTCCTCTGTCCTCCACTATCTCCTGGAGTTTGTTCAAATTCATGTCCGTTGAGTCAGTCATGCCATCCAACCACCTCGTACTCTGTTATCCCCTTCTCCTCCTATCCTCAGTCTTTCCCAGCATCAGGGTACTTTCCTATGAGTTGACAGTTTGCATCAAGTGGCCAAATTATTGGAGCTTCAGCTTCAGTCCTTCCAGTGAGAACACTGGTTTGTAATTTTGATAGTAACCTGATACAAACTTTACCATATGATTGAATTTAAAAAAACAATCCTGATTCAGGGACTGGGAACTTGAGGACACATCCTAATCTGCAGCATAGTTCCTCTGGGTTTTTTGTTCACTGAGGAATGGGCCCCAGGATAAGTTGTGGGTTCCCTACTGTAGCAGGACAAACATGCAGGCCAGTCTTTCCTCAGGAATGCAAGAAATGAAAACGAACAACACAGAGAAGAAGATAAATGGAATAGAAAGTGGGCTCAGTTGTTTCATCAGGATGAAATATTATGATAAAAGTTAAAATCACTCTTAAAATAAGGCAAAAAAGAAAGAAACCCCTGTAAATTGCCCTAGCTTCCTGTTAGGAAGGACTTCCTGGTGGCTCAGAGGGTAAAGCATGTACCTGCAATGTGGGAGACCTGGGTTCGATCCCTGGGTCAGGAAGATACCCTGGAGAAAGAAACGGCAATCCACTCCAGTACTCTTGCCTGGAAAATGGCATGGATGGAGGAGCCTGCTAGGCTATAGTCCATGGGATCACAAAGAGTTGAACACCACTGAGCAACTTCACTTCTCCTCTTAGGTGGTATTAAAGACTAAAGATGAACTAATCTGTAAGCACTTCTCTTTAGACTTTCTAGGAGAAACAACATTTTAATTTGCTTTCTTAATTTCTTTCTGTGTGATTTACATTTTCTAGTGTGTGGAGTCATCTGTAACCACTATAGATGGCTCTCAGCTCTGTCGCTCTCCTCTTTGAGCAGCTTCTTGACTGGAAAGTGGCAATGCCACCAACCTTTCCCAGTCTTTTCCTGGACCCTTGATTTATCTACATGTAAAGAGTGTCCATGGGCTTCCTTGGTGGCTCAGAGGTTAAAACGTCTGCCTGGAATGCAGGAGACCTAGGTTCGATCCCTGGGTCGGGAAGATCCCCTGGAGAAGGAAATGGCACCCCACTCCAGTACTCTAGCCTGGAGAATTCCATGGAGGGAGGAGCCTGGTAGGCTACAGTCCATGTCTGTGGGGTCGCAAAGAGTTGGACACAACTGAACAACTTCAAAGAACACACAGCAGCTTACATCTTCAATCCTTTGGGCTCACAGGCCAGGTCACAGCAAAACTGAAGACAGTGAGACATCAAATAAGGGTTCAAATAAANGGAGAATTCCATGGAGGGAGGAGCCTGGTAGGCTACAGTCCATGTCTGTGGGGTCGCAAAGAGTTGGACACAACTGAACAACTTCAAAGAACACACAGCAGCTTACATCTTCAATCCTTTGGGCTCACAGGCCAGGTCACAGCAAAACTGAAGACAGTGAGACATCAAATAAGGGTTCAAATAAAGAGATAATGAATTTCTTAGTAGGGTTAGCTAGATAAGCACCAGATTCAATCAAATTAGATGCTTAGATTTTAGGAGCCTGTTAGGGAACTCCGTATGAAGAAGGCATCACAGCGGACAGAAGAAAAGATGCTTGAAATCTATCAAGAAAGAAATTGGGTTATACAACATGAGACTGTCACAGTGGATAGAGAGACGCAATAGGCAACAAGTACAAATTCCTTTACTGTTGTTAAATGGGGTTGTTGTACAGAGTACAACACAGAGCCAAAGACTCAGCAGCCTTAGGGGACAGCCACTGTGGCCTTTGAGTCTTCACTGAGAGTGACAGCAGTAATCAGAGTAAGGAGTCCATGAGCCCTTACTCAGAGTAAGATCTCCTTTGCCACATGTTCGTGAACTTTTATTTATATATTTTCAGTCCTTTCTCACGACTTTCCTGGAGACTCTGGTCATTCACTTTCATACCCATCAAATACAAATAACTAGTAACACCTAAGGACATTCTATTTTTAAGATTTATTTTTGCTTTTTGGTTGTGCTGGGCCTTTGTTGCTGTGAGGGCTTTCTCTAGTTGGATTAGGCAGGCTGCTCTTAGTTGCGGTATGCAAGCTTCTCTTTTGGGTGGCTTCTGTTACAGAACATAGGCCCTAGGGTGTGGGCTCAGCAGTTGTGGCACACAGGCTTTGTTGCTTCAAGGTGAGAATGATCCAATCCATGTCCCCTGCATCAACAGGCAGATTCTGAATCACTGGACCACCATGGAAGCCCTAGGGAGATTCTTAAAACTGGTGAATCAAAGATGAATTTCCCTGGCCCATGCTTCATATATTCTTGCATATGCAGACCCAAGCACCAACCTATTTCTATAAACATAATAGAGGAGCTTTGAAAGTATGAATTCCTTATACTGAGGGGAGCAGTAAGGAAGTCAAATAAATCTAGTCCTCTAAACATTTCAAAAGAGGATAAATTCCAGTGGACCCAAGATGATTAAGGGAAAGATAAATACAAAATCTTCTTTCACTTTCAGTGGAAAAAAATTAAAGGGGATTTCATTCAGTGAAATAATCCTTGAGATAAACATTTGGCCATTATCTTATCATTAAAAAAAGTTAAGTGAATTTTGATATCTGTTGCTTGATTTAATGTTATAATTTGTATAAAATTTATAAAAAATTTAAGCTAAATATTAGAAAAAACAAAATGTTCTCTCAAGATACTGCATGGTCCAACAATGACATAGCAGCTCAAGTATACTAACTGAGTTTATTTGTTTATACAGGTCAATGTCAAGAACTGGTGACACTTTTACCATGTCATCTAAAATTTAAATTAGTTCATTAAATCCTTTTTTTTGTCAGGTGTGAAAACATGTAGAATTTGCTTTAAGTGAAAAAAATGAACTTCAGAAATGATAATATATGTCAAAATTTCCAAAAGATTTTGGGTTATATTACTGAATTATGTGTATGGGAAATTGAAGTCATTTAATTCCTTTAAATTCACTAAGAAAAAAATCCCTCAGTATTATACTTTCAAGTGTTTAATTTCAGGCATGTAAATTCACCATGCATGCAAGTCTTTTAGAAAATAAGCAACTAAATTCTGAAAAAATTGCCATTGTTAAGATAAATAATAAGTATTAATATCTGATAAGCATTACCAGGCATGAAATGTGGAAAGTGCTAGAACCTGGGAGGGATAGAATTCAGCCACCCTGAGAAGGCATATAAATTCATGCCCTTTTGACACCAAACCACTATACCTAAAGTAAATTTGAAACTTGTAAATATCTTAACACATCTTAATGAAACAATTAGAAATTTAAAAAAAAATTAGTATACATAGACACTTAGAACACATCCTTGTACTTGTATTTCCAATCCAGGCAAGAATACTGGCGTGGGTAGCCATTACCTTCTCCAGGAGATCTTCCTGACCCCAGGATCAAACTGGTATCTCCTGTATTGCAGGCATATTCTTTACGATCTGAGCTACCAGGAAAGTCCTCATGATGAACTACTTGCATCCAAATATGGAAATAGTGAAATACCCAATAATTCATTATAAGATCAAATGTGATACATTCATTAGACATTATTTTTTAATGAATTTTAATAATATGAGGAATATTTCCTTAACATAAGTGAGAGAAGCGAGACATAGCTTTTTTTAAATTGATATGATTTCAAGTTTAGAAACACCTGTTGTTGTTGCTGTTTAGTCATCAGTCAGGTCCGACTCTCTGCGACCTCATCAACTGCAGCATGCTAGGCTTCCCTGTCCTTCACCATCTCCTGGAGCTTAGAAAAATCTACATGTATACTAAAATGTTACCAATAGTTTATCTCTAGAAAGTAGATTATGAATGACTTCTAAATGTTGTAAATAACTTTTTCACTTATTCCGACTTCTTTACCAAAATTATTCCTGCTCATTTAATTAAAAGTGCTATTGAAATGTTTTCAGCTGTCTGTACTTTGACAACTATGTTCCCATTTGTAAACTTCAGGTTGGCTGCTTCTAAAATTCCTTTCCTTTATGCCCTTGATTCATTGTGTACCTGTTCCCAAGGTCTTCTTGGAATGTGTCCCCTCAGCCACACAGCTAAGTTAGGTTGATGCTCAGTGTCTCAGGAATTTACCCTCCCACTCATTTTACCTCCATCTTAGTTCATATCTTAATTAGTTTTTTATGCTCATGGATCTTTCTGGATTTTTCTCATCATGCTTGGATGCTTCTTCCACCCAACCAACATACACAGTGATCTGTCCAAAACACACAGCTACCTAAAACTCCAACACTTTCATCACTAAATAGGACTTCTTAGCATGACACACAGAGCCATTTATAACCTGGGCTCTGTCTGGGCAGCCTCAGCTTCTGCCTCTTCTCTCTCATGTCCTTGCACTTCACAGTGGAACCATTCATTCTGTACCATTGGTAATTTTCCTTTTGCTGTAGCTTTTTCCTGCTCCGTTCATTTGCAACTTCTATTTCCTTTGCCTTGTGTTTTCTTCATCCCTGTTTCTCATTCTTCCCCAGCTTTTCTACCTCATCAAATCCTGTGCTATCTTCATTCCCTGTGTGAAGGCTTTCTACCCCAAGAAAGAATTATGTTTTGCCCATTATACTTCTCAATCTCTATATATAAATGTATCATTACACAGAGGAAAATATATTTAATCTCTTTATTTACCTATCTTTGCCTCTAATAAGATGTAAGATCCCAAGGGGCAGTGATCATGTGATCTATCATTACATTCCTTAAAAGTAAACTTTAGTAATCAGCACACAATATTATATAGATCAATATCTGTGATTTTTTGAACCTTAAAAATAATTCCAGAAAATTTGACTGGACATATTCTGTGCCATTTGGTTAAAATGTGAACAGTTATGTATAATGTTATTTTACTTCTAAAATATTGTTTTGTTTTGTTTTTATAGAATTTTCTTCCTGAATCAAGTATTTGTTTGATTAAAGATGCTAATTTCAACTGATTGACTTAGTTAACTCAATGAAAAAAAGTAATCAATAAGCTAGTTGTTTCTAATGAATGGTTCATCAGTCCATGTTAGATATTTGTACTTGCAGATTTCTACAAGCCAACTAAATCTACCTTGCAAGCCTAATTCTGAATATCTCTGCTCTCTTACTTCTGCCTTATTTATTTTCCTATGACTATGGCAAAAATTTCCAGTCCCAATGTTGCCCACACTCAAATACCATGAATCAAGTCAAACAGCTTCATCCTTGAAATCTCAGCTCACCATTTTTACCACTCAGTACTACCATTCTTTGACTCCCTAATTCTGCCAGGATTGAGAAGACTCTCGGTCCTTCCAGGTTTTATTTTATTTTCCTGCAATCAGTTTTTTTAAACCGATTTTTTCCCTTTTTTCTTAGGCATCTTCTCAGTCATCTGAACTCTGGTCTTGGCCCCATTTTGCAAGCCTACTCTGTCTACAAGTGGCTGCCTGCAGAAGAGAGGAGTGCAGAATGGTGTGGAAAAGGGATATAACACTAGTTTTACCACCTAAATAGCCACTGATTGATTGCTGGTGGATTCTTATAATATGCTGAGACGGATTCTGAAACCATATGCAGTGGGAAGGAGATCAGTAACCGATTAGTCATGTCTGAAATGGACATAAAAGAAAGAGGACAGGAAGTGGCTCTCTGATATAGTGACACTAGAGCCAGACGAATGTGAGTCTGTGTTCACAACTAAGACAAGTATGATCTAGGGCAGGTTGCTTAACTCTACGAGACAGAGTTTTCTCATCAAAAAAATGAGAATAAAGAGGGCACTCTATAGGCTTGTTATTAAGATTAAATTAGATATGCTGCATAAAATGTTTTTCATAGAACATGTAATAGGTGCTCAGTAGAAGGAGGGAAGATGAAGATAATGATGCTGGCAGGCTCTGTTAAAAATTAAATTGCGACCTTTGCTTCTTTCCCAGAATTGTCTGCTCAGTCAAATTAAATGAAAATTTTTATGGAGTTTCAAGGTATTGACAATGTAAAAGGTGACAATTTTCCCTGCTAGGCAATAGCCTTCTTTGGCTATCCTTCTCTGCCTGTCAGAGCCACCACAGCCTCTGGAAACTATGGCATGGCTGTGTTTGGGTCTCCTGGACATTTCCCAAAATGTAAGCACCATCTTTCATTCTGAACCCTCCCATGCTCTCCTGTTTTCTCTCTAGTTATCTTGCACTTGGACTTTTGGTGCATTCCTAGTGAAAGAGGAGAGTGAAAAAGTTGGCTTAAAGCTCAACATTCAGAAAATGAAGATCATGGCATCCAGTCCCATCACTTCATGGCAAATAGATGGGGAAACAGTGGAAATAGTGTCAGACTTTACTTTGGGGGCTCCAAAATCACTGCAGATGGTGATTGCAGCCATGAAATTAAAAGATGCTTACTCCTTGGAAGGAAAGTTATGACCAACCTAGATAGCATATTAAAAAGCAGAGACATTACTTTGTCGACTAAGGTCCATCTAATCAAGGCTATGGTTTTTCCAGTGGTCATGTATGTATGTGAGAGTTGGACTGTGAAGAAAGCTGAGTGCCAAAAAATTGATGCTTTTGAACTGTGGTGCTGGAGAAG
>SJYA01000394.1:1256774-1269741 GCA_006410615.1 Neotragus moschatus | reverse complement strand
GATGGACATGAGTCTGAGTGAACTCCGGGAGTTGGTGATGGACAGGGAGCCCTGGCGTGCTGCGATTCATGGGGTCCCAAAGAGTCGGACATGACTGAGCGACTGAACTGAACTAGTGCCCTTTGGAGATGCCTCCTTCTTTTGACACTTAGGTTGCTGGTTTGCTTATGGCTCGAAGGACTTTGTGTGATCTTTGGGCTTTGCTGGTGGCTTAGGTGGTAAAGAATCCACCTGCAATGTGGGAAACCTGAGTTCGATCTCTGGATTGGAAAGAGCCCCTGGAGAAGAGAACAGTTATCCACTCCAGTATTCTGGCCTAGAGTATTCCATGGACTGTATATTCCATGGGATCCCAAGGAGTCAGACACGACTAAGCGACTTTCACTTTCACTTTGACACTCTGGCTTGCTTTAGTGTGGATTTCTCTCCAGGAGAGCTTCCCTGATAGCTGAGACAATAAAGCTTCTAACCACAGTGCGGGAGACCCAGGTTTGATCCCTGGGTTGGGAAGATCCCGTGGAGAAGGAAATGGCAACCCACTCCAGTACTCTTGCCTGGAAAATTCCATGGACTGAGGAGTCTGATAGGCTACAGTCCATGGGGTCACAAAGAGTCGGACACGACTGAGCAACTTCACTTTCACTTTCTCTCCAGGAAGCTGCTTCTCAAATTAGTGACTTGACTTTCACACACTGTTGCCCAGTAATTCTCCTCTCTCCCCTGTGCTTGCCCCCTAATTCTGTTTTCCTGTACTCCAGCCTACGTTTCAGGTCACTAGACAATGATGATCCAGATCTTAAAAAGTAAATCCACAAACAAAACTTAATTTTCCACCTCAAAATATCATCTTCTACTTGGCACAGAGATATAGCCTCAGAAATTAAAATTGCAGTTGGTTCAGGGGATGGAGCAATGCAGAGTCAAGGGGAGACACAGATGGGCCAGAGGTTACTTTGTAACGCAGAAGGACCAGATATTTCTGTGAGCTTGACTCCTATCAGATATGCTTTTTCTCAGTATCTGGAGTTTGTGTTAAATGAGTATCACCTGGGTCTTTTTATCTTCCCTCAGTTCTAAATCTATTTCTCACCCTTCTCATTCAAAAATGAAAGTCCTGAGGGCCTGTCATGATAACAGATGTTTCATTCCTTTACATTTTAAAATTAACGTAGCACTTGAGTCATAGCCTTGGAGGGCTGTGGGAAAGAAACATGAGCTTGGTACAGAAGAAAACAATAAAATTGGATGGAAGCTAAAAAAAAAAAGAAAAAAAAAAAAGAAAATTTGTTTAATGTAGTAAAACCACAGTAACTACCATTCCCCATGCCAGACTGTGTATGAGAACATTAAAAAATAGTGTTTTGTGGGACAACATGGCCACTCTCTATAGAGTTACATACATAAAATAAGAGGGGATCATAATAACTTGGTAGTAATTGTGAGTGACCCTGAATGTCAGCAGGCCTGGATTCTAAGTGAAATCTACTCTTGTTTGGCCATCACCATGTCTCTCGAAGTGTAGGCACAGAGACTAGCCCTTTTGAAATTCCCAAAGAAAAATAAAGACGTGTGTTTAGGAAAGGGTACATTCTCTAACTCCCAACTTGGGGAGTCATGATTCCTGACAGCGCACTCAAGGCACTGAAAAAACCTAGAATAGAGAGATCTGACTGATTTGTTTAACTCAGGGTTGTTTCAAAAACATTTTTGACAATCGGATATTTTTATTTAGTGGCAATTGATTGATTTCCAGGCCACATCAGTAGTTTCCACAGGGTGTTCCAAGAGTCCCTATGATCTGTGGCAGTGTCTTAAGGGGGCATGGTGTCAGAGAGAGATAAAGATTCTGAAGCAAACCCAGGCCAAAAGGCTGAGTTTGAGCAAGCTCGAGATATTGGTGATGGTCAGGGAAGCCTGGCGTGCTGCAGTCCATGAGATCGCAAAGAGTTGGACATGACTGAGCGACTGAACTGAACTGAGTGGTGTCAGCAAGACATTTATTTCTCACAAATTTGGAAGCTGGAAAGTCGATGATCAAGGAGCCTGTCAAGTCTGTTCCTTATGGGAATTCTCTTCCTCTCATGCAGACTTCTCCCTGTGTCCTTTTGTGGCAGAAAGAGGGCCAGAGCTCTGTTCTCTCTTCCTCTTCTTGAAGAATACTAATCCCATCATGAGAGTCTCATCCTCATGACCTCATGTAAATCTAATCTCCCCCCCAAACACAAAGCCCCATCTCCAGATACCATCCCATTTGGGTGTTAGGGCTACAACAAACGAATGTGGGTGTGGAGGGACAGATATTCAGTCCATAATAACATTATGCTTATTTGCATGCAGAATGAATGAGTTATTCAATAATAAAGTTTAGATTATTTTCCTCAAATCTAACACTTCCTTACACTTTCTGAAACTCAAGTTCAGTTACTATTTTTTGGCTTACTCCTACAGTCGCTCAAGATGTCCCTGCAATTTATTCATGTCAGCCTGGCATTTCACTATCAGGAAAAGCTGGTGTCATCAGCAAATTTGGAGATGTCACTGTGCACTCCATCTTCCAGATCACATCTAAAAATGCTCTCTGAGACCAATCCTTAAAGGATTTCTCAGTTTACACTTCCTCTGTCTAGATCTGCTTATTCTTTTTCATTGTTTCATGGATAGAAACTTGGTCCATAGGGATATGTGATTACTTTTTTTTTTCCAAATCGGAATTANAGCAAATTTGGAGATGTCACTGTGCACTCCATCTTCCAGATCACATCTAAAAATGCTCTCTGAGACCAATCCTTAAAGGATTTCTCAGTTTACACTTCCTCTGTCTAGATCTGCTTATTCTTTTTCATTGTTTCATGGATAGAAACTTGGTCCATAGGGATATGTGATTACTTTTTTTTTTCCAAATCGGAATTAATTTTTAGAAATGACAGTTGAAACTGGTGAAAGGCTTTTTGAAGGTCAAGTAATTTGCATTCTTTTTGCTCCAAAACATGAAAAGTAATCGAGGAATTCCAAACTCTACTCTTTTGTGTTCAACTGGTGCTTCTGTATAGAGTCACAAACACAGATTACTTTGGGAGGCAATGAAGTCATGAATAATCTCTTTCNGATTGCAAAGAGTTGGACATGACTGAGTGACTGAACTGAACTGAGTGTTGTCAGCAAGACATTTATTTCTCACAAATTTGGAAGCTGGAAAGTCGATGATCAAGGAGCCTGTCAAGTCTGTTCCTTATGGGAATTCTCTTCCTCTCATGCAGACTTCTCCCTGTGTCCTCTTGTGGCAGAAAGAGGGCCAGAGCTCTGTTCTCTCTTCCTCTTCTTGTAAGAATACTAATCCCATCATGAGGGTCTCACCCTCATGACCTCATGTAAATCTAATCTCCCCCCACAAACACAAAGCCCCATCTCCAGATACCATCACATTTGGGTGTTAGGGCTACAACAAATGAATGTGGGTGTGGAAGAAAAGATATTCAGTCCATAACAACATTATGCTTATTTGCATGCAGAATGAATGAGTTATTCAATAACNGAGTCTCATCCTCATGACCTCATGTAAATCTAATCTCCCCCCCAAACACAAAGCCCCATCTCCAGATACCATCCCATTTGGGTGTTAGGGCTACAACAAACGAATGTGGGTGTGGAGGGACAGATATTCAGTCCATAATAACATTATGCTTATTTGCATGCAGAATGAATGAGTTATTCAATAACAAAGTTTAGATTATTTTCCTCAAATCTAACACTTCCTTACACTTTCTGAAACTCAAGTTCAGTTACTATTTTTTGGCTTACTCCTACAGTCTCTCAAGATGTCCCTGCAATTTATTCATGTCAGCCTGGCATTTCAATATCAGGAAAAGCTAGTGTCATCAGCAAATTTGGAGATGTCACTGTGCACTCCATCTTCCAGATCACATCTAAAAATGTTCTCTGAGACCAATCCTTAAAGGATTTCTCAGTTTACACTTCCTCTATCTAGATCTGCTTATTCTTTTTCATTGTTTCATGGATAGAAACTTGGTCCATAGGGATATGTGATTACCTTTTTTTTTTTTTCCAAATCTGAATTAATTTTTAGAAACGACAGTTGAAACTGGTGAAAGGCTTTTTGAAGGTCAAGTAATTTGCATTCTTTTTGCTCTAAAACATGAAAAGGAATCGAGGAATTCCAAACTCTACTCTTTTGTGTTCAACTGGGTGCTTCTGTATAGAGTCACAAACACAGATTACTTTGGGAGGCAATGAAGTCATGAATAATCTCTTTCTGGAGGTGTTATCTAACTCTTTGATCATATGCCAATCAAATGGTTGTTCACTTGAGTATGTGTCGAAAATGATATTGTGAAATTGTATGTAGTTCTTTGGATATTTTCTAATAGCTATGTTAATCTCTTAGGTTACTAATGACTTTTAGCAATTTTCCTGTGCAATCTAAGACATCAATTAGAATTCTAATTCCTTATGTTTTTCATCAATCTCCAAACACACATTCAAAGCATATAATGATGATTTGATCTTTAGTCATCACATTTGTTTCCTATTAAGAAAAAAATTAACTCTGTTTCACATTCATCTCACCAGAATTTATACCTGTAATCTAATTTTTAAAGTATCTTAAAAAACAAAGCAATTTTATTATTCAAATAAGCTATGGCCAGAGTAATTGCCCAGTATAAAACTACAAAATGANTCACATTTGTTTCCTATTAAGAAAAAAATTAACTCTGTTTCACATTCATCTCACCAGAATTTATACCTGTAATCTAATTTTTAAAGTATCTTAAAAAACAAAGCAATTTTATTATTCAAATAAGCTATGGCCAGAGTAATTGCCCAGTATAAACCTACAAAATGAGTTTGATAATACACCTCATCTGGAACTATAGAATATAGATTCCTAAGTTTTTCTTATTTTTTAAAAATTGCCATTATATAATGAGTCAAGTTCCAGACTTTTCAAAACATGATCATTCTCAAATTACATTGATCACCTCTGGGGCATCTTTCTATTTTCATTTATTTTTTATTTCAGTTATTTATTCTAGTGTTCACTATTGTTGACTTACCTGTGAAATTGAATTTGCCTTTTATAACTTCAGTTTAAATTTACTTTTCCCCTTTCTCTGTAACAACTTCATTGTCTATTTGGGGAAGTATACATAATACTGTATGCATATCTATTTCTCTTTACATGTTTTCAAAACTGCCATTGAGACAAGTTACTGGTAAAATTTCAATATGCTTTTCAGGGACACATCTTGCTAACTTCAAGAGGAAACACTTCAAATCCTTTCCAGGAGTATCAGTTTAAACTCTTTTTGCAGTCAACTGAATTAATTCAATAGTTTCAGATTTTGAGAGCCTGAGTCTGTATCTGCACAATTTCTACTTCCCTGTTAAAATTGCCACACTATGTAGATCACATTGGAGTCTCTATTACACAAATATTTCTAGAGAAAATTTTAAAATTCCTATCTCTAGTGCATTTATTCCAGAGAATGTCAATATAAAGTTCTCGAGTAATAATAAAATGTGAACACCTTAAGAGTTTTTTGATAGAAGAATTGGTTATGTATACATATACATTTCATACTCCACAATAATTCACAAATACTGTCTTTTCTAACACAAAACTAGAGATAATGCATAACCACCTTTACATTAAGCACCCCAAGCTTTTCCAAAAGGAAGCCATGTGGGTTATTTTGATTTCTCATGAATTTGAGTCTCATATCTGAGAAAAGATTGCATGGGGAATGTATAATTTATAAATGCCGAGACCCTCTAATTAAAATATTTCAGCCTTGATTATAATCCTTACTCTACAAAGAACAAGTATAGACACATGGATCAGTCCGTTAACTCTGCTGCTCTCAATTTCCCTATATAGAACAGCAGTCTCTGTGTATTGGGGAACATGAGACCTTTGCAGGAGTCATGTGAATGTAGATGGTTTTAAGCAAAGCAGGGTCTCGTCCTTTGCTGCCATTTGCATCTGTTCCTAACATTAACAAGCCCAAGAAGGTGTCTGCTTTCAAGGCATCATACAAGTTCTCTTTCCATCTTCCCTCTCACATTGCTCTTTGGTAGTTTTTTTCTGAGAAAAAATCAGAGATTTCACCAATCACCAATCTTGATATGCTGCATTGTCCTGAAGGTAGAAAACCTCTGGAGGCAGCAAAGTTTCAACAAGAAAGCAAAACGAAGCCAGAGAGAGGCTTCCCATCTCCCATCCTTTCTCATTTTAAATACTGCCTTCAGAAGCAACATAGCATTAGAAGCATTAGCCTGCATTGGTATATTTTGAAATTACGTATATGTAACGTAGAAGAAGGCAATGGCACCCCACTCCAGCACTCTTGCCTGGAAAATCCCATGGACGAAGGAACCTGGTAGGCTGCAGTCCATGGGGTTGCAAAGAGTTGGACACGACTTCACTTTCACTTTTCATTTTCATGCATTGGAGAAGGAAATAGCAACCCACTCCAGTGTTCTTGCCTGGAGAATCCTGGGATGGTGGAGCGTGGAGGGCTGCTGTCTATGGGGTTGCACAGAGTCGGACACAACTAAAGCGACTTAGCAGCAGCAGCATGGGAGAAAGCAAAGGGCACGGGGAGTGATGACATTTTTAACAACCTTATCTTTTCCTTCGCCTAACTGTTGTCAAATAATGCATCACGCCTAAATGTGGATCTCAGGAAAGTAAAGCACAGACACTCAGGTAAAGATACGAAAGACAGCAGCACCTTGCCCCATCCAAGCAAAACTCCATGACTCATTTATCCACCATCTATCAACCGATCAATCAATCTATATTTAGAGTTAGAATATTCAATAATTTAGAAATAGCATAATAAAAACATCTATCTGCATGAAATGAGAAATGAGTCCTCTATACATTTTTAGCATTCTTATGAAAATGGCTTTGTGAACAATTTCCCCCATGTATCAATTCATTTGGCATCATTTCAAAGATAAGAGGTGAAAAGTTTTTTTATCTACACTGGATCAACATTATATCTTTGCATAAAAGGAACATATACCAGAGTAAATGATTGATATTGTCCAGAACAGATATTTGGAGAAGGCAATGGCACCCCACTCCAGTACTCTTGCCTGGAAAATCCCATGGACGGAGGAGCCTGGTAGGCTGCAGTCCTGGGGTCCTGAGGGTCGGACACAACTAAGCGACTTCACTTTCACTTTTCACTTTCTTTCTTTTTTTTTTTTAAGTAGGGATGGGCTTTCTGAGTTTAGCAGCAGCAAAAGAATCATAAGGGCAAAGATTGATAGACATTGCAACATAAACCTTTACAATTTCTGGGTCTCAAAAATTATCATTATAGCAAAGTTGTGTTCATTTGCAAGGAAGGGAGAAAGCAGGAGAGAGATAGAGAAGGGGCAGGGGAGAGGGAGGGAGAAAGAAGAGGGAAGGGGGAAGGTAAGGAGAGAGGAGAGGAGGCGGGGGAAAGAAACCTTAATTTACTCTGGTGAAGAGTGTTAAAAGATTTTTTTTTTTAATTTTTATTATTACTATATTTTACTTTAGATTACTCTATTGGTTTTGCCATACATTGACATGAATCCGTCTCAGGAGTTCCCAATCTTGAACGCCCCCGCCACCTCCCATCCCATGTCAAGTCTTACTTTTCATTTTCATACATTGGAGAAGGAAATGGCAACCCACTCCAGTGTTCTTACCTGGAGAATCTGTCTCTGGGGTTGCGCAGAGTCGGACACAACTGTAGCGACTTAGCACCAGCAGCAGCAGCAGAACAGATATTTAGTTTTAAAAGAGAAATATGTTAGTTTCCCCCAAATAATCATTGGACATTACAAATCCATGTCTGTATTTTATCTTATGATGAGTGTCTTTTTCTCATTCATTGTCCACGTTTTTGCTCATGTATTCATCCCCATCTGGCAGTATGTGTTTTATATTAAATGAACGAGACTGTATTATGGATTCCATGCCAAACAACNAAATATGTTAGTTTCCCCCAAATAATCATTGGACATTACAAATCCATGTCTGTATTTTATCTTATGATGAGTGTCTTTTTCTCATTCATTGTCCACGTTTTTGCTCATGTATTCATCCCCATCTGGCAGTATGTGTTTTATATTAAATGAACGAGACTGTATTATGGATTCCATGCCAAACAACACATTCAACAATTGTCATTAATACATTGTTGATAAACTTGCACTTACTAGTGACCCAATCACATTCTTTTCTTTTTTAAAAATTGAACTATAGTTGATTTACAATGTGTTAATTTCCACTATACAGCAAAATGATCCAGTTATATATGTGTAGACATTAAAAAATATTCATTTCCATTATGGTTTATCACAGGATATTGAATATAGTTCCCTGTGCTATGCAGTAAAACTTTGTTGTTTATCCATTCTGTATGTAATAGTTTGCATCTGCTAACCCCAAACTCCCAACCCACCCCTCCCCACCACCACTTGGCATTGACAAGTCTGTCTTCTATGTCTGTGAGTCTGTTTCTACTTCACAGATAGGTTCATTGATCTCATATTTTAGATCCCACATATAAGTGATAACATTGGTATTTGTCTTTCTCTTTTTGACTTACTCCATTTACCATGATAATCTCTAGTTCCATCTATGTTGCTGCAAATGGCATCATTTTGTTCTGTATTATGGATGAGTAATATTCCATTGTATATATCTACCCCATCTTTTTTGTCATTATTGTTGTTGATTTGTTTAAAATTAATCTTTGTTGGAATATAGNAAGCTGAAACTCCAATACTTTGGCTACCTCATGCAAAGAGTTGACTCATTGGAAAAGACCCTGATGCTGGGAGGGATTGTGGGCAGGAGGAGAAGGGGATGACAGAGGATGAAATGGCCGGATGGCATCACTGACTCGATGCACATGAGTTTGGGTGGACTCCGGGATTTGGTGATGGACACGGAGGCCTGGCGTGCTGTGATTCATGGGGTCACAAAGAGTCCGACACTACTGAGCGACTGAACTGAACTAAACTGAATAATTCGTGATGTCAAATGTCTTTTCATATGCCTATTGGCTATCTGTATGTCTTCTTTGGAGAAATGTCTATTTAGATCTTTTGCTCATTTTTTGATTGATTTGGTTTTTTGTTATCAAGTTATGTATTTTTGAAAATTAAGCCCTTGTTGGTTGCATCATTAGCAAATATTTTCTCTCGTTCTGTAGGTTATTGTTTTGTTTATGGTTTTCTTTGTTTTGCAAAAGCTTATAAGTTTGACCAGGTCCCATTTATTTATATTTTTATTTCTATTGCCTTGTGAGACTTACCTAAGAAAACTTTGGTACAATTTTTGCCAGAGAATAATTTATTTTGCCTGTGATCTCTTCTATTGCCTATGATCTCTCTCCTTTGGCTTATAATTTACCTAAGAGATTTACCTAAGAAAACTTTGGTACAATTTATGTCAGAAAATATTTTATTTTGCCTATGATCTTTTAAATTGCCTATTATTTCTCTTTTGGCTTCTAATTTCTCCAAAGTATATTAACTGCACTCTTTCTTTAAAACAGTATCTTCTTCTGTATGGTGGTGGTTTAGTTGTTAAGTTGTGTCCAATTCTCACAATCCCATGGACTGCAGCCCACCAGGCTCTCTGTCCCTGGGATATAGTTGAAGAATAAACTCTCAAAATGCAATTGGGGACATAATATCTTGAACTTAAAATTTTTAACTTTAGCAAATAAAGATTGCTCAGATGTTGATACATTGTTTTAATTCTACTGAATATATAAATTACAAATTTTACATCATTCAACCATGAAATAAAATCACTTAACTATCTTTTAATATTCTTAAATGCTCTCTTTTCTGTCAACATTTTGCACTTTTTAAAAAGCAGTAAAAATATAATTATGAAAACCAATTAATGATAAAATATGTCTTCACAGTCAATGGGAAAAAAACCTCCTAAAATGAACAATATCCAATCTTTTATACTATTTATGTAAGTAGGTTTGATCATCATCTAACATGATTCATCACCTACAGAATAAAAACTAGGAGTATAATTTATATTGAGCTCTATTAAACTCCGAAGTGAAGTGAAAGTTGCTCAGTCATGTCTGGTTCTCTGTGACCCCACGGATAGTCCATGGAATTCTCCAGGCCAGAATACTGGAGTGGGTAGCCTTTCCCTTCTCCAAGGGATCTTCCCAACCCAGGGATCGAACACAGATCTCCTGCATTGCGGGCAGATTCTTTACCAGTCGAGCCACAAGGGAAGCTCAAGGATACCAGAGCAGGAAGCCTATCTCTTCTCCAGCAGATCTTCGCGACCGGAGTTGAACTGGTGTCTCCTGCATTGCAGGCACATTCTTTACCAGCTGAACCATCGGAGATGGAAAGGGAGATAACTAGGAATATACTGTTCACTTGGTTCCACTGGGTAGCGTATTTGTATAAACAAACTGCATGTACGCCTGTGCAATTTAAAGGGTGTGGATCTCCATATTATCATTTTAGAAAGCCTCCTTAGTTTCTATTTTCTACATTAAAATGATGTAAGCAAAAGTACTTTAACAACTAAATAAAAACAGTAAGTACATTTAGAAGTCACATAATAATTTTCAAGTTAAGTGTCCATTCCCCATTACCTACGAACCAGGCTTTACTACTCAATTATCACATGATGTTAACTTTTCCTTTCACGTCAAATTGCTGACTCTGACTGCTTAGACATCAGCATAATTCTTGATTTTTGATCTTTGGGGCTGTCAACTGGTACAGCTTTAATATCATCATTTGTAATTCCTTCGTTGTGTCTTTTCAGACAGGACTTGATTAATGCTGTTAAAATGATGCCTACAAACATCCAAATACAGAGGAAAATTTTCCCTGTTTTAGGGCCATATTCTGATATAAAGTCTAGCAATAGGTAATATTTATTGATGAACACATTAATTAAAAAATAATCCTATATATTAGATTGGGATACACTTCTATTTGTTATTTTGATTAGCAGTGCAGGAGACATAAGAAATGTGGGTTCCACCCCTGGGTTGGGAAGATCCTCTTGAGGAGGGCCTGGCAAGCCCACTCCAGTATTCTTACCTGGAGAAATCCCATGGATAGAGGAGCTTGGCAGGCTATAGTCCATAAGGTTGCAAAAAATTGGAAACATCTGAATCAGCTAAGCACATGTACATAATGACTATGATACTCCATATTGTTTTACTTTTAAAAATTTTAATTGATAATATATTTTATATGATACTGAGCAACACTAACGGCAAATGTAATCAATTGATTGTAGATGGCAATGACCAAACCTTGACACAACTCACATTTGAGCAGGTTTTATGCCAGATCTTAGCAAACCAAATTGGTTTCATTTCAGGAGGCATTTCATTTACATTTTGTCTCAGAAAAAACTTGGGTTTAAAATTATCCCTCTTTTGTTTTTTCTAGTAGACTATATACCAAATTCATGTATCTTGAGCTTAAGGTATGCATTATAAATTAAAGTGTTAGACTGTGAAATGTAAAGTCCTTTTTAGGCGTAATGTCTTATAATTCAAGAAATACAAACTTTAATTTTAAATAAAGTGAGAATGAAGAAAACTTTATTTTGAATGAAAATATAAAGCCCCAGAATAATTTTTCACTCTAACAGATTTAATTATATGAACATTTATTTATTGTGCAGCAAAAAAAATATATGCTGCAAGACAGCAGGTACCATATGTATGAGTAAAATATTATAAAATATTTAAACACCATTAGATTTTAATTTATATCCATTCTTTTAAATCTTTCACAAATTGGAGGTTAATTTTTATTCTTTATCAATGCAGCCAACCATGTGTTCATTGTCTTTCATTTTATTGAATTATTACTGACTGGCTATAATTCTACCATTAACATCCTTTCAAAGAATATGAGATCTTAATCATGACTGTTAAGCTCTCATTAATTTTCACTTCAGTTTTTAAGTCACAGTACCATCTGCGAGATCACATCTTTCAGATATGTGTGACTTCTATTGGATTTCATTCTCCTCCTTCAACAAACTACAAAACAAAATGGTACAGCAGTATCCCTGCAAACATGTATGCTTCCGTAGTCATTCTGCAGTTCTCAATCTAGTCAATGTCAGAGTATTTAATATGACCCATTTTTCATAGAGAATAGTAGTCCCATTTACAGTACTGAGATTGATAGCATGCCGTGCTATCAATCCCAAAAGCTCTGATGCAGGCCATGGACCTCTACCAAAAGATTCCTTTCTGGGCTATCAATCTCACTGCTCCCCACCGTCTCTGAGCCCTAAATCAGACTGCTTGATATCTCTCCAGTTGTGTATTCCTGCATCAGCAGTCTGCCTAAGCACAGTCATTACTCACTAGCCCTGTTAACTGCACTTGCTACAAACAGCGAACCACTTCCTTCATCCTGAGGCCAGGTGTGAAATCCCTGCTACATTACATCACTTATGAATTCTGCAACAAAAAGAAACCATCTCGGCTCCTAGATTTTGAATACTTGGAAATGTAATAGGATTTTTATTTTATTATTTATTTTGGGAATGGGACTTTTGAACATGATAGCTAGTCAAATGCTGAAGCAAGGATACTTTGAAAAGCAAAGTTAAAACAGACATCTATAGATATGAACTTTCTTTTTATATCTAGAAGTAGAAATATTTTGGCCCAGAACTGCCAAGATTTTATTCAATAAAATTTATAAGGCCAATTTCATCATTCTTTTTACAAGTGCCTACTTGTGGCCTGGGGGGCCACAGTCCATAGGCTTGCACAAGTCGGACACAACTGAAGCAATTTAGCATGAACACATACATAAATATAGTGAATGATAGTTGTTCAGTCATGCCTGACTCTTTGCAACCCCATGGACTGTACGCTGACAGGCTCCTCTGTCCATGGGAAGAATCTGGAGGCAAGAATTCTCCAGG
>SJYA01000394.1:1223735-1255494 GCA_006410615.1 Neotragus moschatus | reverse complement strand
CTAAAATGAACAATATCCAATCTTTTATACTATTTATGTAAGTAGGTTTGATCATCATCTAACATGATTCATCACCTACAGAATAAAAACTAGGAGTATAATTTATATTGAGCTCTATTAAACTCCGAAGTGAAGTGAAAGTTGCTCAGTCATGTCTGGTTCTCTGTGACCCCACGGATAGTCCATGGAATTCTCCAGGCCAGAATACTGGAGTGGGTAGCCTTTCCCTTCTCCAAGGGATCTTCCCAACCCAGGGATCGAACACAGATCTCCTGCATTGCGGGCAGATTCTTTACCAGTCGAGCCACAAGGGAAGCTCAAGGATACCAGAGCAGGAAGCCTATCTCTTCTCCAGCAGATCTTCGCGACCGGAGTTGAACTGGTGTCTCCTGCATTGCAGGCACATTCTTTACCAGCTGAACCATCGGAGATGGAAAGGGAGATAACTAGGAATATACTGTTCACTTGGTTCCACTGGGTAGCGTATTTGTATAAACAAACTGCATGTACGCCTGTGCAATTTAAAGGGTGTGGATCTCCATATTATCATTTTAGAAAGCCTCCTTAGTTTCTATTTTCTACATTAAAATGATGTAAGCAAAAGTACTTTAACAACTAAATAAAAACAGTAAGTACATTTAGAAGTCACATAATAATTTTCAAGTTAAGTGTCCATTCCCCATTACCTACGAACCAGGCTTTACTACTCAATTATCACATGATGTTAACTTTTCCTTTCACGTCAAATTGCTGACTCTGACTGCTTAGACATCAGCATAATTCTTGATTTTTGATCTTTGGGGCTGTCAACTGGTACAGCTTTAATATCATCATTTGTAATTCCTTCGTTGTGTCTTTTCAGACAGGACTTGATTAATGCTGTTAAAATGATGCCTACAAACATCCAAATACAGAGGAAAATTTTCCCTGTTTTAGGGCCATATTCTGATATAAAGTCTAGCAATAGGTAATATTTATTGATGAACACATTAATTAAAAAATAATCCTATATATTAGATTGGGATACACTTCTATTTGTTATTTTGATTAGCAGTGCAGGAGACATAAGAAATGTGGGTTCCACCCCTGGGTTGGGAAGATCCTCTTGAGGAGGGCCTGGCAAGCCCACTCCAGTATTCTTACCTGGAGAAATCCCATGGATAGAGGAGCTTGGCAGGCTATAGTCCATAAGGTTGCAAAAAATTGGAAACATCTGAATCAGCTAAGCACATGTACATAATGACTATGATACTCCATATTGTTTTACTTTTAAAAATTTTAATTGATAATATATTTTATATGATACTGAGCAACACTAACGGCAAATGTAATCAATTGATTGTAGATGGCAATGACCAAACCTTGACACAACTCACATTTGAGCAGGTTTTATGCCAGATCTTAGCAAACCAAATTGGTTTCATTTCAGGAGGCATTTCATTTACATTTTGTCTCAGAAAAAACTTGGGTTTAAAATTATCCCTCTTTTGTTTTTTCTAGTAGACTATATACCAAATTCATGTATCTTGAGCTTAAGGTATGCATTATAAATTAAGGTGTTAGACTGTGAAATGTAAAGTCCTTTTTAGGCGTAATGTCTTATAATTCAAGAAATACAAACTTTAATTTTAAATAAAGTGAGAATGAAGAAAACTTTATTTTGAATGAAAATATAAAGCCCCAGAATAATTTTTCACTCTAACAGATTTAATTATATGAACATTTATTTATTGTGCAGCAAAAAAAATATATGCTGCAAGACAGCAGGTACCATATGTATGAGTAAAATATTATAAAATATTTAAACACCATTAGATTTTAATTTATATCCATTCTTTTAAATCTTTCACAAATTGGAGGTTAATTTTTATTCTTTATCAATGCAGCCAACCATGTGTTCATTGTCTTTCATTTTATTGAATTATTACTGACTGGCTATAATTCTACCATTAACATCCTTTCAAAGAATATGAGATCTTAATCATGACTGTTAAGCTCTCATTAATTTTCACTTCAGTTTTTAAGTCACAGTACCATCTGCGAGATCACATCTTTCAGATATGTGTGACTTCTATTGGATTTCATTCTCCTCCTTCAACAAACTACAAAACAAAATGGTACAGCAGTATCCCTGCAAACATGTATGCTTCCGTAGTCATTCTGCAGTTCTCAATCTAGTCAATGTCAGAGTATTTAATATGACCCATTTTTCATAGAGAATAGTAGTCCCATTTACAGTACTGAGATTGATAGCATGCCGTGCTATCAATCCCAAAAGCTCTGATGCAGGCCATGGACCTCTACCAAAAGATTCCTTTCTGGGCTATCAATCTCACTGCTCCCCACCGTCTCTGAGCCCTAAATCAGACTGCTTGATATCTCTCCAGTTGTGTATTCCTGCATCAGCAGTCTGCCTAAGCACAGTCATTACTCACTAGCCCTGTTAACTGCACTTGCTACAAACAGCGAACCACTTCCTTCATCCTGAGGCCAGGTGTGAAATCCCTGCTACATTACATCACTTATGAATTCTGCAACAAAAAGAAACCATCTCGGCTCCTAGATTTTGAATACTTGGAAATGTAATAGGATTTTTATTTTATTATTTATTTTGGGAATGGGACTTTTGAACATGATAGCTAGTCAAATGCTGAAGCAAGGATACTTTGAAAAGCAAAGTTAAAACAGACATCTATAGATATGAACTTTCTTTTTATATCTAGAAGTAGAAATATTTTGGCCCAGAACTGCCAAGATTTTATTCAATAAAATTTATAAGGCCAATTTCATCATTCTTTTTACAAGTGCCTACTTGTGGCCTGGGGGGCCACAGTCCATAGGCTTGCACAAGTCGGACACAACTGAAGCAATTTAGCATGAACACATACATAAATATAGTGAATGATAGTTGTTCAGTCATGCCTGACTCTTTGCAACCCCATGGACTGTACGCTGACAGGCTCCTCTGTCCATGGGAAGAATCTGGAGGCAAGAATTCTCCAGGTAAGAATACTGGAGAGTTGCCATGCCCTCTTCTCAGGGATCTTCCTGACCCAGGGATCAAACTCAAGTCCCCTGCTTGGCAGGTAGATTCTTTACTACTGCATCACCTGGGAAGCCCCTGAAAACTAGGTACTTAATCCATAACAAGAATCATAATTCTCCCTAGTTATTATGTATTTGTCTTTATGCAGCTGTTGTAGAAAACTTTTCATTACATGCATGTGTGCTGTGTGTACTCAACTAGAGTTAGGAATCTTAAGTTTCTGCTTTAGATATGTCTCCAAAATGGTTATAAACTTGACAATTCATAAGCTCTGGGCTTTAGTTTTCCATTCAAAGAAAAAAAGAATGAGCAGGCCCCATGCTGTTGTCATAATTTTAAACATGTGTTCTTGCTGTGAAATGCTCCTTAGCCTCTCCTCATTCCCTAGCCACATATTTATGGCTAATTCTATTATTTGAAGCTCTATTTCAGGTATTATTGCTAAAAGAAGTTTCCCTATTCTCAACCCAGAAAGGATTATATGGTACTTTCTGGGGTTCACAAAGAAGCCTCATGGCTCCATCATGGTACTTAAAACATTGTTTAGTTTTATATGCATGTATTTATATATCCTTCCTACTCCACTATGACACTCCTGGAGAGACAAATCAATGCCTAATTTATCTTTGAGATGCTTGTAAACAGTTAAGCGCTAAATAAATATATGTGAGAGGCAGCAAGAATATACAGAAGAACTATCCAAAAAAGATCTTACTGACCCAGATAACCAAGATGGCATGATCACTCACCTAGAGCCAGGTATCCTGGAATGAGAAGTCAAGTGGGCCTTAGGAAACATCACTACAAAGCTAGTGGAGGTGATAGAATTTCAGCTGAGCTATTTCAAATCCTAAAAGATGATGTTGTGAAAGTGCTATACTCAATATGCCAGAAAATTTGGAAAACTCAGCAGTGGCCACAGGACTGGAAAATGTCAGTTTTCATTCCAGTCCCAAAGAAGGGCAATGCCAAAGACTGTTCAAATCACCACACAATTGTACTCATTTCACACGCTAGTAAAGTAATGGTCAAAATTTTCCAAGCCAGGCTTCAACAGTATGTGAACTAAGAACTTCCAGATGTCCAAGCTGGATTTAGAAAAGGCAGAGGAATCAGAGATCAAATTGCCAGAATTTGATGGATCATAGAAAAAGCAAGATAATTCCAGAAAAACATCTACTTCTGCTTTATTGATTATGCCAAAGCTTTTGACTGTGCAAACTACAACAAACTATGGACAATTCTTAAAGTGATGGGAATACCAGACCACCTGACCTGCCTCTTGAGAAATCTGTATGCAGGTCAAAAAGCAACAGTTAGAACTGGACATGGAACAATAGACTGGTTCCAAATCAGGAAAGTACATTAAGGTTGTATATTGTCACCCTGCTTATTTAACTTATATGCAGAGTACATCATGAGAAATGCTGAGCTGGCTGAAGCACAAGCTGGAATCAAGATTGCCAGGAGAAACATCAATAACCTACGATATGCAGATGACACCACCCTTATGGCAGAAAGTGAAGAGGAACTAAAGAGCCTCTTGATGAAAGTGAAAGAGGAGAGTGAAAAAGCTGACTTAAAACTCAACATTCAAAATACGAAGATCATGGCATCCGGTCCCACAATTTTATGTCAAATAGATGGGGTAACAATGAAAACAGTGAGCTATTTTATTTTCTTGGGCTCCAAAATCACTGCAGAAGGTGACTTCAGCCTTGAAATTAAAAGACGCTTGGTCCTTGGAAGAAAAGCTATGACCAACCTAGACAGCATGTTAGAAAGCAGAGACATTACTTTACCAACAGAGATCCATCTAGTCAAAGCTATGATCTTTTCCAGTAGTCATGTATGGATGTGAGAGTTGGACTATAAAGAAAGCTGAACACTGAAGAATTGATGCTTTTGAACTATGGTATTGGAGAAGACTCTTGAGAGTCCTTTGGACTGTGGGGAGATCAAACCAGTCCATCCTAAAGTAAATCAGCCCTGAATATTCATTGGAAGGACTAATGCTGAAGCTGAAACTCCAATACTTTAGCCACCTGCCACGAATAACTGACTCAATGGAAAAGACCCAGATGCTGGGAAAGACTGAAGGCAGGAGGAGAAAGGGACAACAGAGGATGAGATGGTTGGATAGACTTTAATTTGAGCAAGCTCCGGGAGTTGGTGATAGACAGCGAAGCCTGGTGTGCTGCAAACACGGGGTTGCAAAGAATCAGACATGACTGAGCAACTGAACTGATGGATGAATGGATGGATAAATAAATGCAAGGAAAAATGAATAAATGAGTGAATTCATGTATTCCTTCTAGCACAAAATTTATATTACTCTAAATAATATAATAAATGAGGGACAGAGACATTTGTAAAAAGAAATCACTAACCTAGAGGAGTCTCCAGTTAGAGAAACTATTCTAATACAGATCTCTTTTTCAAGCTTAGGGAACCTTTAATACATATCTCTCTCTCTGAACTTCCCCGGGGGCACTAGTGGTAAAGAACCCACCTGCCAATGCAAGAAACTCAGGAGATGTGGATTCGACTCCTGAGTCAGAAAGATCCCTTGGAGGAGGGCATGGCAACCCACTCCAGTATTCATTCCTGGAGAATCCCATGGATAGAGGAGCCTGGTGGACTGCAGTCTATGGGGTCTCATAGAGTCAGACAGGACTGAAGCAACTTACCACACACCCCTCCCCACACATTTGGATCTCTCTTTCACAAAACTTTCCGCTCTAGCTCATCCTAATTCTTCCCTAAGCAGGTCTGTATTTAAAGAGTTATTTATTTCTCCTCTTATGATGAAGATGAAGGAAGAATAAATGGTACTCTTTTTCCTATGTACAGTTAGCGAATGCTGTTTTTCAAATAATTTCCCTTATCACAGTTTTTATTGACATTCTAACAATTCATCCTGTTACTTTTTTGTACATGTTTATGAGTCTCATTTATTTATTCATATATGCAAGTTAGCCACTAGGTCAGGTACAGTGCTGTGTTTCACTTTATGCTCTTACTGTATTCTGTTTCTTAAAAAACAAGGGTTGCCTTTAATACTACAATGTGTCAGCCCCCAAAGCCAGTGCATATTGTGGATCTTGCATATTGTGGACTCAATAAATATTAATAAGATTAATTAATTATTTGTCCCTGAGCATCCATGTCTCCTTTCTTCCAGGTATTAGTTTGATCCTACAGTGTTGAATAGAGGGTTAGACTGTCAGTGTTACCAGGACTTCTATAGATCCAAGGCATGATTGCCTGGGTCAGTGGGGTGTGCATGTATATGTGTGTGTGTGAGAGAGAGAGACAGAGAGAGAGAGAGAGAAAGTGTGTGTGTGTGTGTGTGTGTGTGAGTGTGTGTCCCAAAGGATTAAGTGTATGGATGAGTATGCAAAAACCACTACTTGTATTTAAAGGAGAAAAGGCTCTCCATGTCCCTTCTATCTTCTATTGACTTAAACTCAATGAGTTGCTCAAGTATTAATTAAATACATCTGTTGAATTAGAAAAATTTAGTCTAAAAGTTGTAGTTCCTAAGTAAGTGTTTAATCACTGTTCTGGGTTAGAGTAGGGGGGTTCAGAAATTGGTTCTATTTACCACTTATCCTCAAATTCAGATGGAAGGGACTTTCTTCTATCAAACTAAGGAAAGATCCTCGGTCTTAGCTCTGCTTTTCTTGTGCTCCTTGTTCTTATGGGACATTTTATGTGTGCAAGAGTTTATTTAAATCTGTATCTGGGTTGGTGGGCTTCCCTGGTGGTTCTGAAGGTAAAGAATTTGCCTGCAATGCAGGAGACCAGGTTCAATCTCCGGGTCAGGAAGATTTCCCTGGAGAAGGGAATGACTACCCCCTCTGGTGTTCTTGCCTGGAGAATCCCATGGACAGAGGAGACTGGTGGGCTACAATCCATGGGGTCCCAAAGAGTCAGACATGCCTAAGCAATTAACACTTTCACCTTTACTGGGTGTTGGTCATCTATAAGAAGTCAGATGGAATCCTAGGAGACTTAATTGCTGATTGTCCCAACTGTTACTCACCATTTGTATTGAGTAGTTCCTTGGAAGCTAAACAGGGATAGCCCTGCTCTGAACTGCTATGGAAAGGACAGCTAGTGGCCCTGCATGGAAACCAAGATGGCTATGCACAGGGACTCAGCTTCCATTGTCAGGAACAATACGTCTCACACTGTCTCTTCATTGAGCTGTCTCCTCAGTCCTCAAGCTCTCCTTCAGCTTTAAAGCTCAACACAGAGATATGGGCATAATGCCTTTAACTGGCACATTCTTTTGGAAACAAAAGTGAAAATTAAGCTATATTCTGTTTTTTCTTTCTCCTTTGAGCCAACTGTAGGAGAGGGGGAAAGCTACTTTGAGGTAATATTGCAAAAACAGAACCTTGCCACATAACATTGGGAATGTACATTTTCCCCATGGCCCACATTACTCTTTAGTAATTCGAACCTTTTCATTGCATAAGTTTCCTTATGCATGGAAATGTATAGTCCNTGAGAGTCCTAAGGGAATCCTCTCATGCCCACTGGATCATTGCTCTTTATCAGTCCCACTTCTCAGCCTTTGTCCTAGAATTAGGAACTATATTCAATAACTTGTAATAACCTATAATGGAAAAGAATCTGAGAAGTATATATTAATATATACATATATATTAATATATAAAACTTAATAGCTTTGCTGTATACCTGAAGCATTGTAAATCAACTATAATTCAGTTTTTAAAAATACAAAAGATTTTTTTTATATTTTCCATAGACTAAATATCTAATAAAGGTTAAAGTAAGTCAATATATAGGGTAATTTCTACAAAATTGTTATTCACTGTTCTACCTGAAGCCAATTTAAGTCTCTTCTCCATGAAGAAGAAAACTAGCAAAAAGAAGATAGAATCTCACAATAATAAGTCCCCAAGCTACAATTTAACACCAATTTAGCAATTCCATTAGAGAGCACAGCCAGCTCATTAAAAGCAGCAAGCTAACCTGTCTATAAATTGCTTCATAATAATCAAATATTGGCAAAATAACCAGATAGGAAATATAGTGCCTGTCTGAAATATTAGCAATTAATTATAAAATAGCCAGTTTTTCTAAAATGTCATGCATTTTACTATATACTAATGTTCGTTAAGCTGACCTGAAAAAAATTCTTTTTGACCTTTTAACTTGTTTTTTCTTTTTTTTCAAATACATTCAAAAGTTAGCTATCTTTATAAATGTGGCTTCAATCCATACAGAAACTGACTTCTTCAATTGTGCAGACAAATTTGTATTAATAGCAGAACAACCTTTCAGATATCAACTAGAGTTCTAGATGGCTATTCCCTTCTACCATCACATACAACGGAAGGCCTTTCTGCAGACAGCCCAGAGTCTGATGTAGGAATTCGTTCTACAGTTGGCAAGATAGTCCTTCTCTCAGGACATGACCTGTTGCCTTCTGAGCATACATTGCATTATGTTAGAAATCTCTCTCTTTTTTTTTTTAATTTTTATTTTTACTTTATTTTACTTTACAATACTGTATTGGTGAAACCTAGATTAATATGATTTTTTGCCCCTCCTTCCCAGTTTTGAATTTCAGTCAAACAAAACTACTGCCTCTTCTATCCCAAAGCATCATGACCATTTGAAGACTGCCCCATAGTCTTCAAATGTTCCTCTTGCCTCAGGTTCTTCAGCCACTTCCTGGGAGGACATGGTTTCTAGCTAGCTCCCTTTACCCTTGAATTGTGAACAACTATAGCAATATGCTTATGGGTTAAAATTTAAGATTGTATATTTTCATGTCATTAAAGGGAAAACCAAGCTTATGGAATCATTTTGGCTATATCCACATTGAAATGATGACTTAAATATTTGAGGCAGTCTCCTCTTTTGAGGTTAAAGGGACATCGATTTACTTGAAAGAAAATTCTTAAAGTGTGCTAATAGTAACAGGCTCTTATGTGCACTGAAAGTGTTTGTTAACAGGCCTATTTTCTACAATTAAGAATTTTCTATGGAAATAGGCATTTTCACGCTAATGAATCAGATTTACCTAGAACTGCTTTAAATTCATTCAGGAGGTATTTATCAAGTGTTGACTGTGAACTGGTCGTTGTGCTAGATGTTGTGTCAATGAAGGAGCACAACCTCAGGTCTTGACCTTAGGGGAAGAAACCACTGACTGAGTAGTCAACTGTACTATCATACAGTGGCAACGATGATAGGCCTTACAAAGAACATCCACTAGAAGGCCTGAGATGACAGAGTAGGGACATTACTTCAACCTAGGGGCTCAAGGAAGCCCTTGAGTCAGCTCAGACTGCTATCATGAAATTCCCATAGACTGGGTGAGTTAAACAACAAATAGTCATTTCTCACAGTCCTGGAATCTGTGAAGTCCAAGATCAAGAAGCCTTTCTGGTGAGACCTCTCTTCCTCACTAGCAGATAGCCACCTTCTGGCTGTGTCCCCACAAGGCTGAGAGAGAAAATTCTGCTGTCTTTGCATATCCTTATAAAAACAAATCCCAACGTGGGGGCTTCACCTTTATGTCCTCATTTAAACCAAACTACCTTTGATTACCATCCCATTGAGGTTAGGGTTTCCAATATATTTTAGGGACACATAAACATTCAGACCGTAACAGAGGACTTCTCCATGGAGGTGACATTGGAGTTGCAACATGAAAGATAAGTGGAAATTAACTAGGCAAAGATGTAGGAGAGAAAATTGTGGCAGGGAGGCAACTAGGGGTTGAGGCTCTTAAGAGAAAGGGAGCAAGATATGCCTAAGAAGCTAACTTGAGTCCACTGGGGCTGGGACAGTACAATGGGGTCTCAGGGAGAGTGGTGCCAGGTGAATATGGAGAACCTGACTGAGACCAAACCCTACAGGACCTTGTGGGCCATGTTAGATATTGTCTTCCTAATCCTNCTCTTAAGCGAAAGGGAGCAAGATATGCCTAAGAAGCTAACTTGAGTCCACTGGGGCTGGGACAGTACAATGGGGTCTCAGGGAGAGTGGTGCCAGGTGAATATGGAGAACCTGACTGAGACCAAACACTACAGGACCTTGTGGGCCATGTTAGATATTGTCTTCCTAATCCTGGGAATAATGAGAGACTTTAATGACTTTACCAGAGCAGTCTTACTGTTACAAAGCTCACTTAGGAAGCAGGGTGGAGAATGAAACTGGTGGGGTGCCAGGACGGCATGAGAGTCATCTGGGTGAGACCTGATAGTGGGCGTCAGTGGTGTCCGTAGATGTAGACTAAAGGTGACAGACTTGAGATACATGCAGGGAGGAAAATGAAAGAAACTTGAAGGACGGGTTGTAGGAGCTGAGGTGAGCAGTGTGGCGAGGGTGGTCTTTTGAATTTTACCCTGTGCATCTGATTGGGTGGCAATATGCTTGAATGTGGCTGGCACAGACAGAAGAAGAGTAGTGTGGGAAGAAAAGAAGGAAGTTTTATTTAGGATATGCTGAGTTAAAATATCATCCAAGGTGCTAGTAGACAGACCTGTGTTCAAAATGTATTGGGTACTGGATGGTAACTGGAACAAAAACCACTGCCGTATGTCCCTTGTGGGTGACCACCATCTACGGAGAGCACAAGGTCTGCGTGCCTGGGGTACACTCCCTGCCAGTGCACCAACACATACTTTGCTATCAATATGGCTAGAGCATAGCCAAGTTGGAATGATATTTAGAATCTTTACATCTCTCTCAGTCTCAAGCAGAGCTACTCCCCACTGTGCTGCTGCTGCTAAGTCACTTCAGTCGTGTCCGATTCTGTGTGACCCCATAGACGCAGCGCACTAGGCTTCTCAATCCCTGGGATTCTTCAGGCAGGAACACTGGAGTGGGTTGCCATTTCCTTCTCCAATGCATGAAAGTGAAAAGTGAAAGTGAAGTCACTCAGTCACATCCAACTCTTTGTGACCCCATGGACTGCAGCCTACCAGGCTCCTCTGTCCATGGGATTTTCCAGGCACGAGTACTGGAGTGGGTCGCCAGTGCCACTCCCCACTGTAGCCGTTGTTAAACATGGAGAGTCTGTCAACAAACCAGAGAGCAGTGAATTAGACCAATTAGGTTAAGGTAAAACTACCCTTGGCAATCTTCTCTTTGTAGGTAGAAATGTGAATCGAATACTTGCCTTTTCTCCATCATTTGAGAAACCACCTCCCAGGAATCCCTTCTAAGAGGTGACTCCAGTCCATTCCTTTGCAGCTTCAATTAGGAACCAGGAAGAAAAAGAACATTTTAGCTAAAATGGATTTTAGAGATCATTTCACAGATGAAGACACTGGGCTCAAAACAAAGACATACTTAGGCAATGCTTAGAGAAGTTTCCTCCTCCTGTTCTGGTTCTTTTTGTTTATTTGTTTTGGATATTTCTAAAATGAGAATAGAACGTTGCAATATTACGTTATCTGCATTTCAGCTTCTGAGAAGAATAATCTCTCGGGGACTGAAGGAGAAAACATTCTGTTCTTGACCTCTCTGTCTTCTGACAGTGCTGCCTGGCAGTTAGTAACAAAATTTTATTCAAGATAATTTTAATGTTTTAATACTCACTGAAAGTGTCAGACTGATAACTGGGATAGATTTTCCAAATTAGTGAGTGGAGCTAAGTTGCCAATCCTGTGAAAAAAGATCTATTTATTTTCAAATTGTAAACAAATTCAAGAGGTGTCTGGCTCAACCTCCAGCCCAGTGGGTTATTCATGGAACACAGCTCTAAAGGAAGGCCTTTATTAAGATTGTGGGCACATGGCTTAGTGAGGGCTTTGTTATCTGCATCATCTTAACCAGTGGTAAAAAATGATATATTCTTAATAAAAACAACTCAGCAGCTTGGTTTTGCTTATTCTTTAGAGTTTTAAATCAAAATCAATGTGACTTTTTAAAGTAAACCCCAGGTAGAGTTTAAAATGCTGAATGCGCCTGAATTATGCATATGTACAAGGCCCACAGCCTCAGGAGTGTTGTTAGTATACAAACGCCATAAATAACAATCCATTCCAAGTAGCTGGTTTGAGAAGACTTGGGGCTGCCACTCCATGCAACACATTGTTAACACAGTGAGGAAGAAGAGCATGGCCTACATGGAGGGATGTGGATAAATGCAGGTGTTGGAAGTAGTCTGCTGATAATGCTATTAATGAAAGCTAAAGTAATGATGATTGAGAACTTTCTAAGCTGTTGAACAGTTTGACCACATACTTTGTTGAATGCCAGCTACGTGCAAGTTCCCACTTTCGGATTCACAAATTAAAAAGATTGGATTCTGTCCCTATAATGAATCATAATTCACCCGGTGATTTACATGGCTAATTACAACAACACAAAACAAACAAGGAGCATCGGGAGAGGTCAGAAGCTCAATTCCAATCGGCCTGTTTAATTTTCTTTCCAAGTTCCAGAGAAAATGTTTGTTATGGAGTTTCCAGGATGATTGGTGTCCTCCAAATTTGTTTGTTGGAGAGCTTACTCAACCACTGTATAATGAACTTTTGGCCTAAAGTTATTTATTATAAAAGTTAAGAACTGGAGTGGTCACCTAGTCTAAACTGGTCTTTTCAAAGTTATGAAAATCAAAGGTAAAAGTGTTTAATGTTATAGGGTAATTTATTGTTATTAATCTTATATATGTGTACATATATATTTGTGAATATTTACATACTTATATATAATATAAATGCATATTTACATGTTATTTACAGATATATGTATGCTGTTGCTACTAAGTCGCTTCAGTTATGTCCGACTGTGTGACCCCACAGATGGCAGCCCACCAGGCTCCCCTGTCCCTGGGATTCTCCAGGCAAAAACACTGGAATGGGTTGCCATTTCCTTCTCCAATGCATGAAAGTGAAAAGTGAAAGTGAAGTTGCTCAGTCGTGTCTGCCTCTTCGCGACTCCATGGACTGCAGCCTACCAGGCTTCTCCGTCCATGGGATTTTCCAGGCAAGAGTACTGGAGTGGGGTGCCATTACCTTCTCCGTCCTTAAACCCCATGAGGACAAAATGAATTTTAAAAGTCTGGGAAGAATGTGTGATGAATGGTATAACTTCCATGGTCCTTGAGAAGTAGCATCAACTAGCCTAAGTGATATTTACTACCAAACCATGGCTTCCACTGGAACACATAGCAAAGTAATTAGCTCCAAAAACTCAGCTTTCTATAATATGGGGGATGGTCTGGTGGAGGGCCTTCATCTTCTGTCTCATTCAAAATGGACTGCAAAGAACCAGTGACAAATGGATATTTAATTTGTAACTGAGGAGGCAAGAGGTTAGATAGCCCTGGTAGAACGAGCTCTGAGACTTGCTGGAACTTAAATATGAGTCTCTTATAGCAGAGATTTATTAAACTCAACCATCTCTGTGGACTGTCTCTTTGCCAAAATCAATCCCCATTCTAATATTTCCCTATGGACTACATGAAGGATAACAGAAAAGGGTTTGGCTCTGTCACTGTAAAAACTGTAGTCTTCCTTCATATTTCGTTTGTATAGTAAGCTGTCCCAGGGGAGACATGAGGCTGTAGGAAAAGGCAGAGAATCAAATCAATTTCTTAGACAGGGGTGGAANTCTAATATTTCCCTATGGACTACATGAAGGATAACAGAAAAGGGTTTGGCTCTGTCACTGTAAAAACTGTAGTCTTCCTTCATATTTCGTTTGTATAGTAAGCTGTCCCAGGGGAGACATGAGGCTGTAGGAAAAGGCAGAGAATCAAATCAATTTCTTAGACAGGGGTGGAAGGACCACTTTCAGAGGTATCACAAGGTGAGAACAGAGCACTAAATTGCTCTTATAAAAAAAAAAAAAAACCATAAGATTGATGGGTCCAAACTAAAGTTAGAGCAAAAAGTGTAAGGAGATGAAATCAGTCTTCTAAAGTAAAATAATAATAATAATAATAATAATTACACATTACGCTCTTTTACTAGAAGTCTTGTTTCTGAAGATCTCATCTGTCTTTTCTCATTTTATCATTGCTTCTTCTGAGGTAGAGACAGATGAAAAGTGAATGTGAAAATATTAGTTGCTCTGTCCTGTCCATCTTTTTGCAACTCCTGGATTTCTGCAGGCAAGAATACTGGAGTGAGTAGCCCTGCCTTTCTTCAGGGGATAATCCTGACCCAAGGATCAAACCTAGATGCCCTGCATTTCAGGCAGATTCTTTACTTTCTGAGCCACCAGAGAAGCCCAGAGACAGATGAGATAGTTTCTTATTTTATCAGTGTAGGTGTGCATGCTTAGTGGCTCAGTTGTGGCTGGCTCTTTGCGACCCCATGAACTGTAACCTGCCAGGCTCCTCTGTCCATGGAATTTTCAAAGCAAGAATGCTGGAGTCGGTTGCCATTTCCTCCTCCAGAAGATCTTCCAAACTCAGGGATCAAACACATCTCCTGTGTCTCCTGCATTGTAGGTGGATTCTTTGCCTTCTGAACCATTGGGGAAGCTCTTATCAGTAGGGCAAGAAAAGTCATAAATAGTCATTTAAGATTTCTAAGATATAAATTATTATCTAAGCTGCTGGGAGTGGGCCATGGCCTCCCAATTTTGGATTCACATTCTTGAGAACATTGAGTTCAGCCTCTCACTTCTTTCTTCCCCACACTCTCACCTCTACTCAGTTGACTTCCTCTGTTCAGGAGGCAGCTCTTTGAGTTTTCCACTATTTCTTTCCACGTATACCAGGAAACATCTGAACCAAATTTCACTATATGCACTGACCAGTTGACTTTGGCTAATCAAGTGACTACGCCTGTCACGTTAATGCGCGTGGTAGAATTTTATGGTAAATAATACATGGCATGTGTCAGAAGTCATTTTGTGCCAGATCCACCTCACAGCTCCCCACCTTGATCCAGTGCTCTCAGAGATGCATAAATTATGCCCCTTTCATATCTGTTTAAAGGATCACTTTTTCAAAACTGTTATGTTTCTCCTACTTTTTGTTAATGTTCTGTTCACTCAAGATTTGTCTCTTTTGAATTCAAGTCAAGAAAACAAGTCATTTACTAGGACCCTTCCTATGTGATTTCACATTGTTTCTGTCATAGAATGTAAGAGATTTTCTTAGGCCTCTTTTTGTTGATCTTTCTTTAGAATTTAGTTTAGAATTCAATTCAACTTATGGAAATTCTGGCAGATGGTGAAGGACAGGGAAACCTGGCACGCTGCAGTCCATGGGGTCACAAAGAGCCAGACATGACTGAGCGACTGAACAGCAGCAGCAATAACAATGGAAAAGAAGAGTTACCAACTTCTCTAACTCTTCATGGGGGAAAAAAATAAAACATGATGTATGTGTGTGTGTGTGTATTCTGATGTGATTACCCATAAATTTTTATATAATAGACAATAAAATAAATATCCTCAGTCTATTTTCTAAATTTACTGTGTTATTTGATGTAGTTATTCATCTAAACAACTATTTGGTTAGATTTTGTTTTCTTATAGATAACACACCTAAAAGAAATAAGTTTTATGACCATCACTCTCTTGAAGAGAGATGGTATATTTTGTCTCATTCTCTGGGTACCAAAATCTCTCAGTTGTATTTGTCACTGTTACCTATCCATTCCAGAAAATAATGATGATAGTAACAGTGACTACTATGTTCATTGACTGCTTCCAATGAACCTCTGTTCTTAGAGCTTTACATATAGAAACTCATTTAATTGTGATGACAGCTTTATAGGATACTGTTATTGGCCTCATTTACATTTAAAGAAATGCCAAGGAAGGCAAATCCAAGCCCTTGTCTTTGGCCTCTTAAATCTATTGTCTTTATCTGTTCTTTCTATGTCTATAACAATATCAGGTACAGGAGTAAAGTAACTAATTTATTCTTCAGAAAAAACGCAAAAGGATATAGAAAACCCAAAAAGATATATGTAATTGTATAAACTTGCTCTAAAATAAAATTATAGATAATTTATTCCACTGGTCATAGATGATATAGTGCATGGAATTGTCCAGGCCAGAATACTGGGGTGAGTAGCCTTTCCCTTCTCCAGGGGATCTTCCCAACCCAGGGATTGAACCCAGGTCTCCCACATTGTAGGTGAATTCTTTACCAACTGAGCTACCAGGGAAGTCCATGAATGTAGGCATAAAAATACTAATGCTGTATAGTAGAAAGAATTCTGTGTTTAAAGTTACAAAGTCCTATTATTAAAGGAAGTTCCCAGCCCTAGAAACCTAACCCTAATCCTAACCTTAACCTTATCCATTGCCCTTTCTGCTTACCTAGCCCTTCCACGCACATCATGGAAAGCCAGAAGTGGCCATAATCTCTGTACCTTGAACTTGCCCAGTCACTTCTCTAATGCATAACCATTACATCTCTAGCTCCGTCATCTTGCCGGCGCCACTGTTTGCACATCTTATATCTAATTCTGATTCTCTGGCTCACTTTGCCAAGCTTTTCAGACGCTTTCTCTGGTTTATGCAGCTGTCACTACCCCCTCATCTCTGTGTTTGTACATCTGAACAGTCTCTGTAGCTCTGAGGAGGAGACTACATTAGCATTATTCTTGTAAAAGGGCTGAGCTCACATCCTGCTGCAGGTTTCCTGCCGTTGGATGTATCCTTGCACTAGGCTGCAGTAGGTAGCCTGTGTCCATACAATAGCCTATATTGTTTTCTATAATTTCCCTGTGAAAATCTTATTCGTCTTCTACCAGACCACAAAATCTTTGAGTAGAGGAATTGTGCCTTCTTTGGGTCACTTGTGCTTCACACAGTGCCTGGCATATTGTTGGTGTGTGATGAAAGTTTCTCTGAACTGAAATAAAATTTACTTCTCTGTTCTGCAAAGTGGATAAGGGAGGATGGTTTATGGGAGAGAAAAACCTAAGAATAAGTCTTAGGATAAACCGAACACATGAGCCTGCAGAACTGGAAGTTCAAGAGGGAGGAATAAGGATGGTGGAAGTCTATTATCAGAGATAAAGGAATATTTAAAGCTTTAATGACACAGTTTAAATGCAGGACAAAATAAAGGTTTAGTGATGCAGCCCAACTAAAAGATTAAAGAAGCCATAAAACTGTACTCAGAGATGTTTCAGTGCTGACAACGATGTGTAATTAATCAACTATAATTTCCTAAGCACTTAAGATAGGCTCCATAAAGAATAGAAATGGTATGGACCTAACAGAAGCAGAAGATATTAAGAAGAGGTAGCAAGAATACACAGAACTGTACAAAAAAGATCTTCATGACCCAGATAATCACGATAGTGTGATCACTCACCTAGAGCCAGACATCCTGGAATGTGAAGTCAAGTGGGCCTTAGGAAGCATCACTATGAACAAAGCTAGTGGAGGGGATGAAATTCCAGTTGAGCTATTCCAAATCCTGAAAGATGATGCTGTGAAAGTGCTGCACTCAATATGCCAGCAAATTTGGAAGACTCAGCAGTGGCCACAGGACTGGAAAAGGTCAGTTTTCATTCCAATCCCAAAGAAAGTCAATGCCAAAGAATGCTCAAACTACCGCGCAATTGTACTCATCTCACACGCTAGTAAAGTAATGCTCAAAATTCTTCAAGCCAGGCTTCAGCAATACATGAACCATGAACTTCCAGATGCTCAAGCTGGATTTAGAAAGGCAGAAGAACCAGAGATCAAATTCCCAACATTCACTGGATCATCAAAAAAATAAGAGAGTTCCAGAAAAACATCTATTTCTGCTTTATTGACTATGCCAAAGCCTTTGACTGTATGGATCACAACAAACTGTGGAAAATTCTGAAAGAGATGGGATACCAGACCACCTGACCTGCCTCCTGAGAAATCTNTCACTGGATCATCAAAAAAATAAGAGAGTTCCAGAAAAACATCTATTTCTGCTTTATTGACTATGCCAAAGCCTTTGACTGTATGGATCACAACAAACTGTGGAAAATTCTGAAAGAGATGGGATACCAGACCACCTGACCTGCCTCCTGAGAAATCTGTATGCAGGTCAAGAAGCATCAGTTAGAACTGGACATGAAACAACAGACTGGTTCCAAATAGGAAAAGGAGTATGTCAAAGCTGTTTATTGTCACCCTGCTTATTAGACTTATGTGCAGAATACATCATGAGAAATGCTGGACTGAATGAAGCACAAGCTGGAATGAAGATTGCCGGGAGAAATAACAATAACCTCAGATATGCAGATGACACCAAGGTTATGGCAGAAAGTGAAGACCTAAGGAGCCTCTTGATGAAAGTGAAAGAGAAGAGTGGGAAAGTTAGCTTAAAGGTCAACATTCAGAAAACTAAGATCATGGCTTCTGGTCCAATCACTTCAGGGCAAATAGATGGGGAAACAGTGGAAACAGTGGCTGACTTTATTTTTTTGGCTCCAAAATCACTGCAGATGGTGACTGTAGCCATGAAATTAAAAGACGCTTACTCCTTGGAAGGAAAGTTATGACCAACCTAAACAGCATATGAAAAAGCAGAGACATTACTTTGCCAAAAAAGGTCTATCTAGTCAAGCCTATTGTTTTTCCAGTAGTCATGTGTGGATGTGAGAGTTGGACTATAAAGAAAGCTGAGCACAGAAGAACTGATGTCTTTAAACTGTGGTATTAGAGAACTCTTGAGAGTCCCTTGGACTGCAAGGAGATCCAAGCAGTCAGCCCTAAAGGAGATCAGTCCTGGGTGTTCATTGGAAGGACTGATGCTGAAGCTGAAACTCCCATACTTTGGCTACCTGATGTGAAGAGCTGATTCATTTGCAAAGATTCTGATGCTGGGAAAGATTGAGGGCAGGAGGAGAAGGGGAAGACAGAGTATGAGATGGTTGGATGGCATTGCAGACCCAATGGACATGGGTTTGGGTAGACTCTGGGAGTTGGTGATGGACAGGGAGGCCTGGTCCCTGGTCCCTGGTCTGCAATTCATAGGGTCTCAAAGCACTGGACATGACTGAGCAACTGAACTGAACTGAACTAATATGGTCATAGCACTATGCTATCCACAGAAAAAGTACAGATTGGGAAAAACAAAAAACAAAAAAAAAACCTGGCTTGAGAAATGAAATCAGCAAATAAGAAATCATTAGAAAATCAGGAAAAGTAGTATTCAATTAACTACTAAATTATCTAGTGTGGATTAAATACCTCCTTTACTTATTTAGTAATATCAAGAGAATCCTATGCATATTTTCTTGTGTCAGGTACTCACTTAGGAAAGGAGATGTGGTGAATTCAGGGAGGTGTTGTGAAGCCTTTGTATTCTGTTAGTGTTAATGTCTGTTGAGTCTATTAAGGGGGAGTTCAGACACCTACTGCTGCCAAGAAAGAGCCAGACATAAGGTCCAGATGGGTTTTGTTGGATACATACAACAGAATATATCTCAATTACCATGAACATCTGAAGAGTTAGGAATTGTAGAATATTGGGATTTTATTTTGCTCTTTACATCAAGGTGTTCCTCAACAATATTATTGATCATCAATATTTGTAATCCAGAATAAGCTGACAATTCAGTCTTAGAGCACTATCTTAAATCCATCAGCTGTGTTAGAAACCCCTGAATTCAAACAGCTGCCTACAAGATGTTTGCTGTCTGGATAATTTGCGATTTGGGGCATCAATCTCAATTCCAGAGATTTACCCAGTTCATTTCTGAATTGATTTTCCCTGATGTTTCATTTGGAAAAAGTACATAAGAGTTGTTGTGCCGTGATGAATCTAAATGTATGATTAAACCCAGCTCCAGGGCTACTTTAAGTCACTGCTCAGCAGGACATGGCAACTGCGTGGAATGCCAATATAATGAAACACTGGTTATAGGAAATAAATTTTAAAGGCTGTACATTTCTAAATCAGGAGGAGCCACTTTTACTGCTCTGAATGTCCTTCCAGATGACAATCGATGGGATTCCAGAAACGAAACGACAAAAAACTTCACTTTGGAATTCTATATATTGAATCATGATTTACAGAATGGCCCATCTTTTTGAAGAGAAGTAAATCCAGCCTTGTAGTTTATAGCCACAAACTTTTTCCCCAAAGTAATGTAATTGTAGTTTGAAAGAAATCAAAGAGAAAAGGAATATATTAAACAGACTCTACTGATTTAGCTTCCCCTGGTCCTCCAGCAAAAGTAGATAAGAATGTTTTTAAGTCCATCCTTACCCCACTACCCTTGTTCAGGAATAGATTGATTCAAACCTTCCAAATTCTTCTCTCTTAAATCTAGTCCAGGAGTTCAAACAAAAGAAATTTCTTGAATCATATGGAGCAGAGAACTATAAAACCAACAGTGTACGCAGATTAAGCTCAACTATTCTTTCAAGTTTGTTCAATAAAAAATTGTAAGAGCATAATTATCAAGACCTCCTATATTCTGCTATAACAGTTTTTAAAATGTCTCAGCTTAATTCAACCTGGGAGCTTTGCTACAAGCCAAGATGAACTAACAGAATATGAAACCAAGAGTGAAGCACAGTCAGGGCAAATAAAATGATCCATCACAAAAGGTTTGAGCCTCTAGACGGCTCCAAGATGCCATGCGCAACTTATTTCTATATCTAACCTATCTAGCAAATAGGCAAATGGCAGTAAAAACCTAACAGTCCAAATTTATGTGCAAAGCATAAATTTTCTTTTTTTGTTGTTATTTTTGTCATTGTTAATTAAGGTATAACTTATACAATAAATCTTCAGATCTGAACTATACAGACTGTGAATTTCAGTTTTTACATTTTGATAATTTTTTTATAGCCATATAAGTACCACCCCAATCAAAATATAGAACATTTACATTATTCTAAAAAGTTCTATCATTGTCTTTTGATTTAATCCTCCCTCCAGGCAGTTGTGTGTGTGAGTGTGCATACATTATATATTCTGGATATAAATCTTTGTCACTCATAGGTATTTATGATAATTTTCTCTCCATTTATGGCTTATGTATTTTTAACTGGTGCCTTTAAAAATGTTTAATCACTATGAACAAAGCTAGTGTAGGTAATGGAATTCCAATTGAGCTAGTTCAAAATCCTATTACAAAAGATGATACTGTGAAAGTGCTGCACTTAATATGCCAGCAAATCTGGAAGACTCAGCAGTGGCCACAGGACTAGAAAAAGTCAGTTTTCATTCCAATCCCAAAGAAAGGCAATGCCAAANAAACGAAGATCATGGCATCTGGTCCCATCACTTCATGGGAAATAGATGGGGAAACAGTGGAAACAGTGAAAGATTTTATTTTCTTGGGATCCAGAATTACTGCAGATGGTGACTGCAGCCATGAAATTAAAAGACACTTGCTCCTTGGAAGAAAAGCTATAACCAACATTGACTGCATATTAAAAAGCAAAAATTACTCACCAACAAAGGTTCATCTAGTCAAAGCTATGGTTTTTCCAGCTGTCATGTATGCATGTGAGAGTTGGACCATAAAGAAAGCTGAGCACCGAAGTATTGATGCTTTTGAACTGTGGTCTTGGAGAAGACTCTTGAGAGCCCCTTGGACTGCAAGGAAATCCAACCAATCTTAAAGGAAGTTAGTCCTAAATATTCACTGGAAGGACTGATGCTGAAGCTGAAACTCCAGTACCTGATGCGAAGAATTGACTCTTTGGAAAAGACCCTGATGCTGGGAAAGACCGAAGGTGGGAGGAGAAGGGGATGACAGAGGATGAGATGGTTGGATGGCATCATCAACGTGATGGATAAGTTTGAGTAGGCTCTGGTAGTTGGTGATGAACAGGGGAGCCTGGTGTGCTGCAGTCCATGGAGTCGCAAAGAGTCAGACACAACTGAGTGACTTAACTGAACTGAATAGCTGATTAACAATGTTGTGATAGTTTCAGGTGAATAGCCTAGGGACTCAGTCATACATACATATGCATCCTTTTTCCCTCAGGTGGCAAATAGATAGGGAAAAATGGAAAAGGTGACTGACTTTATTTTCTTGGGCTTCAAAGTCACTGTGGACATTGATCACAGCCATGAAATTCAAAGATGCTTGCTCCTTGGAAGAAAAGCTATGATCAACTTAGACAACATATTAAAAAGCAGAGACATCACTTTGCTGACAAAGGTCTTTATAGTAAAAGCTGTGGTTTTTACGATTTATCCATACATGACTACTGCATTCTGTAGTCATGGATATGAGAGCTGGACCATAAGGAAGATTGGGTACTGAAGAATTGATGTTTTTGAACTGTGATGATGAAGAGTCTTGAGAGTCCCTTGAACAGCAAGGAGATAAAGCCAGTCAATCCTAAAGGAAATTAACCCTGAATATTCATTGCAAGGACTGATGCTGAGGCTGAAGCTCCAATACTTTGAACTCCTGATGCCAAGAGGGGCTCATTGGAAAAAACCCCAATCCTGGGAAAGATTCAAGGCAAAAGGAGAAGGGGGCAAGAGAATGAGATGATTGGATGGCATCATCAACTCAGTGGACAAGAGTTTGAGCAAACTCTGGGAGAGAGTGAAGGACAGGGAAGCAGGGCATGCTGAAGTCCTTGAGGTTGCAAAGCACTGGACACAGCTGAGTAACTGAACAACAAATTCTCCCTAACACTCCCCTCCCATTCAGGCTGCCACATCACATAAAAATACCAAGTTCTTCAAGGACCATTTATTGAAAAGCCTCTCCTTTGTCCATTGAATTATCTTGGTGCCTTTGTGAAAAATCAGTTGATAATAAATTTTTGGATATATCTCTGAACTCTCATTTCATTATTTTTTGGCCCTTACCACAATATTGCACTAGCTTGATTATCTTAGGTTTATAATTAGTTTCAAAATCAGCTAATGTAAGATCTCTAACTTTGTTGCTCTTTTTCAAGCTCTTTTATTTATTCTTTGTCCTTTGTATTTCCATATGAATTTCATAATCAGTTTATACATTTCTATAAATTGCCTGCTGAATTTTGAGTCAGACCACATTCAGTATGAATCAGTTTTGAGGGAATGGGGCATCTTAAAAATAGCGAATTTTCCAATCCCAAGTAACCATGTCTCTCCATTTCTTTAAAGCTATTACACTTCACTAGGCAATATTTGATAGTTTTCTGGATAGAGTTCTTCCAATCACATATTAGATTCATTCTCTGACAGTTGAAGCATTTTAATAAAAATGTTTTCAAATTTCATTTTCTTTTTATTTATTTTTATTAAAGTATAGGTGATTTACAGTGTTGTGCTGATTTCTACTGCACAGGAAAATGAGTCAGTTATTAATGTATATACATTATTATATTGTTTTCCATTATGGTTTATCATAGGGTATTGAATATGTTTCCCTGTGTTATACAAAAGGACCTCATTATTTATCCATTCTATATGTAATATCTTATATCTACTACCCCCAACCTCTTACTCTATGTCTCTCCCAACCCCCTTCCCCTTGACAACCACAGGTCTGTTCTCTATGTCTATGATTCTGTTTTATAGATAGATTCGTTTGTGTCATAGTTTGTGAGTGATAGTTGCTCAGTCATGTCTGACTCTTTGCAACCCCATGGACTGTAGCCTGCCAGGTTCCTCTGTCCATGGAATTCTCCAGGCAAGATTACTGGAGTGGGTTGCCATTTCCTTCTCCAGGGGATCTTCCTGACCCATGTATCTTGCACTGCAGGCGAGTCTTTACCATATGAGCCACCAGGGAAACCTACTATTAAGAGACATTTCTAAGTATAAAGACAGGTCAACTTAAAAAGTATCAGCAGGCACATGCTTGACTTTATCTTATAGACAATACTTAGAATATGCAATGAATTCGTACACCTTTTCCAAAGGAATACCCAAAACAGAAGTAGCAATAAAGTTATAAATGATACTCATCAGATGAAATAACTTAGACAAAGCCTTTCTCTCTCTAAGAGATGGGGACTGGGCAAGTGGTCAGGAAGGAAATACAATGTACTTTTAACTTTGTATGAAAAATAGTGTTCAGTTCCACATTGCTGAACATAGTTCTGTTTTCGCCAAATAAATCCTCTACTTCAAATTACTGTCCAAATGCTTTATTAAAACTCTGCTTCTGGCCTTTGTTTTGGAATCAGTTACTTTTGGTGCCACCTTCTGATTGCTGTCCTCTGAAGCTTCTACTGCTTTCCTGCTGTCCCCTGACATATTGGTTGCCCTCGTGCTGTCCCCTGAAGCCTCAATTGCCTTCCCTCTGTCCTTGGAAGTTGCGATATCCTTCCTGTGGACCTTCTAGCTCTGGTTGCTCTGTGGCCACAGAAAGCTGCCAGCGCCGTGAATCATGTCACTTTTCCTGTGTCATAGTTTAGATTCCATATATAAGTGATATTATATAGTGTCATTTTCTTTCTGACTTACTGATTTAGTATGGTAATCTCTAGTTACAGCCATGATACTGCAGATGGCATTATTTTATTCTTTTTTATGGCTGAGCACTATTCCATTGTATATATGTACCACATCTTCTTTACCATTCATCTGTCAATGGACATTTAGGTTGATTATATGTCTTGGATATTGTGAGTTGTGTGTCTATGAGCATAGGAGTGCATGTATCTTTTTTTTTTAATTAAAGTTTTGTCTGGATATATGATCAGGAGTAGGATTGTTGGATCATATGGTAATTCTATTTTTAGTTTTTGCCCATGCTGTAGAGCTTATAGGATCTTAGCTCCCTGACCAGGGACTAAACCTGTGCCCTTGGCAGTGAAAGCAGAGAGCCCCAACCACCGGACTGCCTGGGAATTTCCTATTTTTAGTTTTCTGAGAAACCTCTATACTGTTTTCTGTAGTGGCTGCACCCACTTACATTCCCACCAACATTGTAGTTGTGGGTTTCCTTTCTCCACACCCTCTCCAGCATTTGTTATTTGTTGACTTAATAACGCCCATCCTGACCAGTGTGAGGTGATGCCTCATTGTCGGTTTGATTGGCATTTCTCTAATAATTAGCAATGTTGAATGTCACTTCATGTGCCTGTTGGCCAGCTGTATGTCTTCTTGGGAGAAATGTCTATTTAGATCTTCTGCCCATTTTTTGATTGGGTTGTTTTTTGGTTTTGAGTTTTATGAGCTGTTTGTATATTTTGGAAATTAAGCCCTTGATGATCGCATTGTTTTCGGATATTTTCTCCCATTCTATAGGTTGTCTTTGTTTTGTTTATGGTTTCCTATACTGTGCAAAAGCTTATAAGCCTGATTAGGTCTCATTTGTTTATTCTTATTTTTATTTCTATTGCCTTGGGAGACTGATCTAAGAAAACATTGGTATGATTTATGTCAGAGAAAGTTTTGCCTATGATCTCTTCTAAGAGTTTTATTGTGTCATGTCTTATAATTAAGTCTTTAAACAATTTTGAGTTTATTTTTGTGTGTGGTGAGAGTATTCTCACTTCATTGATTTACAGGCAGCTGTTCAATTTTCCCATTTGTAAATGAAGATTATTTCATTCTTTTCAATTTTTATGCCATGTTTTCTTGTTTATTGAACTGGTTTGGACTTTCAGCACAATAATAAGAGTAACATTGCCTAATTTAATTTTATGACACAAGCCAGAACAATTTTGATAACTGAAGCTCTAATTTTTTGAGTAAATCATAACACTACCAGTGATACACAATAGTGCCTGTTTCCTTACTTTCTAGAACTGAATGCTACATGATTTAAAGCATTTATCAATCTTATAAATGAGAAATGGTATCTTTCATGCTTAAAATTAATATTAATATGGTATAAAATAAGAAACATAATTTTACTAATATAAATATAGAAAATTCAATAGCTTTTTCCTTTATTACTAGTACTTAGAATGGAAAAACAGAAAGCTCAATAACAATTACCAGCCCTTTAATTGCTTAGAAATACATTTAATAGAGTCTATATAAGAGAAATTATTAAATATAAACAAATACGAAGTAAGATAGTATTAAGCGAAATTGCATTCCACTGTGAATCTTAATGCTTTTATTTTGTTTTGTTTGGGGAACTAGATTAAATTATTTTAAAGTTTAGATGATGGAATAAAGTTCTGAGAATAGTGCAAACAAAGAAAAAAAAGAATACTAAAAAGATGAGCTTATCTTTCAGCTATTAAAATTTACTATAAAGCCACAATCACAGTACTGAGATAGGTTACAATACCCAAAAATGTAAGCAAGAATCACATGAAATGATCAAAATTAACATTTTTAGTTCAATGAGATTTAAAAAAAAAAAACAAAAAAACAGTGCTGGCAAAGACCGTTATTATCTAGAGGAACATGAAACTAGTTCAACTTGTATTTTCCACAAAAATGCATTTGATATATAATAATATGAATATCCACAATAGTGGGAGAATATATAGGTGAATGTCTACATGACTTTCTATAGGAGGCTTCCTTAAGCAAAATAGGAATTTGAGAAGCCATAAAGTAAACAAATATATTGTCCAGAATATATTTAAATTTGATAAATAATTAATGCTAAAGGATAAGTAAAAATAAACTTCACTCTAGTTGCTAATGTATTTGTATATAATGGACATTATTAATCATAAAAGACAAGGAAGAATATTGACAACACTTATGACTGAAGATAAGTTATTAGAGCAAACATAAAAATATCTTCTATACAGAGATAATGGGAAAGACATATGAAAAACAAATATGCAAATAGTTTAAATAGGCAATTCACTGAAACAGAAATCCAAAAGGGATATCTGTATATGTATGTGGTTCTTTAGGAGAAGGCAATGCCAACCCACTCCAGTACTCTTGCCTGGAAAATCTCATGGATGGTGGAGCCTGGTGGGCTGTCATCTATGAGGTTGCACAGTCGGACACCATTGAAGCGACTTAGCAGCAGCAGCAGCAGCAGCGTGCAGTTGTTTTATTTAAAGGAAGTCACTATTCCCTTTATAAAATTCATGGCTAGCCATAACAAAGTATGGTAAATGAAGATAAGTACTTAAAAAGGAAGAAAAAAATCCCAAATTTCATCATCTGGAAATAATACATAGTAGTCCTAGTTCAATGAAATTCTAGACATTATTCTTTGCATCTCTACAGATAAAAGAATGAATGGCTTGATAGGTTGATAGAATGCTTTTATGTAACAGATATGCTTTTTAAAGGGCTTCCCCAGTGGCTCAGCAGTAAAGAATCTGCCTGCAATGTAGGAGATGCAGATTTGATCCCTGTGTTGAGAAGATCCCCTGGAGGAGGACATAGCAACCCACTCCAGTATTGTTGCCTGGAAAATCCCATTTTCAGAGGAGCCTGGTAGACTATGGTCCATAGGGTCACAAAGAGTCAGATGTGACTGAACTCTTACACACACACGCACTTTTGTAGTCATATTGAATTCCTCTTTACTTGAATTTAATTTTAAAAAAAAAGCATACTGAAAAAAATCAAAACCATTGCTGGACTTCATATATCACTCTTTTACCAAAGAAAATATTTCCTTCAACATCGTAAGGTTGGGTTACATTTTTGGAAAATAGTAAAAGGCTGGCATTAGTTTTAAAACTACATGTTTCCATTATAAAGAGCATTTTTACTTGCACTGTAAAAATAGAAAAATAACAGTCTTACATTTTTCACATCTCTTGATTCTTCCAGATTAAATTATTTCTGTATACGCTGCCAAATTCAAAATCATTTAAAACTGTGTTCTACAACAGAGTTATAGAATTGTCTGAATTTGTTCTATATTTCAGTCTGCCCATTTTTAACTCTTTACTAATAGTTCCTTATTTCTGAGCCCTTTGTTTTAATCTTTTCTAGATTTCAAGTGAAATTTCCAAGAAGAGTTCAAGGGTGCTGCATTTCCTGTATTCTTCCAATTAAAAAATGCATATAGGCATTTCATTTTTCACCAGAACTTTGATATATTGCTTTGAACTTCTGAGCTATTGCCCTGTTATTTGCTGGCATTAAATATTTCTGAGCACAAGCTAGCCTGAACTTCTCCCATTGTGTCAAGGATTTTTGTGGCTGGTTGAGTGCATTTTTTCTTTATTGTTGATGCTAGACTACTTTATCAGAACTTAACTCATCATTGAGTATCTTTTCACATTTTCCTGGAATTTACTGTACCTTATCAATTTGCTGAATCAGTTCTTTCTTCATTAAATAAATTTTCTCCATTTAGAATTTCAGAAACTAATTTTTTCTCTGTTTGTATGTGCAAAATTCTCTTCTTCAGTGACACTGTTGGCTCATCTTTCTGTCCATGGCTTTTCTCTATTGGCTTTAAAATATCTTCCTACTGCTTAATCTTTTCTCCTTTTTCTTCTGTGTTCACTCTGATTATTTCTAATCTTTCCTTTTCATCATTATTTTCAGTTTTATTGCCATTTGTTTCTTGCAGTTTCTCTTTTACTGATTACTTATATGAGTATTTGTTCTTTCTGACCACAATTCCCCTAAATAATCTCATATTGTTTGTTTTCTTAAACTGGACCTTATCCATAGTAAGATGATCTATAGATTAAAATTCATGTGAAGACTTTTCTTCTGTTCCTTTAGGTATTTTCTTCTAGGCTAGGCTTTTGTTTATTTCTGTTTTGTTCCTTCCTTTCTATCATTTTTCTTCTGAAGTATTTTGCATGTTTGTTGTGTCTTCCCACCATCTGTCTTTGAAGCCAAGTTTTTCTTTCCAGAATAGCTAACTTCCAATGTTGGAGGTAGTGGAGGAGAGGATTAAACACACTGTCCTAACATTTATTCTTTCTATCATGTCTCTTGCAGGAATAACTGGAAAGATGAATTTTATTACTGCCTTACTTAATGTTGAAAAATCTCAGAAGTTGCAACTTCTCAGCAGACACAGATAATTGCTAATTTCCCTCAGACAGTAAAGCCTAACCTGATTCATCAAAAACAAGCAAGACCATAGTTTGAGTGGGAGAGGGGAAATGACATGGGTTTTACATCAAGACCTGGGATTAAATTCTCCTGATGTAAATGACCATGCTGTTCAGTTGCTAAGTCATGTCCAACTCTTTGCAACCCCATGGACTGCAGCATGCCAGGCCTCCCTGTCCTTCACTATCTCCCAGAGTTTGCTCAAACTCTTGTCCACTGAGTTGGTGATTTTAATCCAATCATCCTCCTCTCTCTTTCCCTTCTCCTTCTGCCCTCAATCTTTCCCATCATCAGGGTCTTTTCCAGTGAGTCGGCTTTTCCCATCAAGTGGTGAAAGTATTGGAGCTTTAGCTTCAGTATCAGTCCTTCCAATGAATATTCAGGGTTGATTTCCTTTAGGATTGACTGGCCATCTTTGCATGAAATGTTCCCTTGGTATCTCCAATTTTCTTGAAGATATTTCTACTCTTTCCCATTCTATTGTTTTTCTTCTATTTCTTGGCATTGTTCACTTAAGAAGGCTTTCTTATCTCTCTTTGCTATTCTCTGGAACTCTGCATTCAATTGAATCTGTCTTTTCCTTGGACACATTAATTAAACTCACTGAGCCTCAGTTTCCTAAACCATAAAATGGGAATAAGAAAACTACTTCAAAACTTTTTTTCAAAGATTAAATGGGATAAAATGCCTGGAACATATTCAAAAAAAAAATGAAATCCCTCTCCCTTCACAAACCACTATTAATTCACTAATTTAATTAACTGACACTTATTGAGCCTAGTACTCTGTACCAGGAACACTGCTTGACATTGACAATGTAGTGACAGAAAAGAGGGGCCCTGCCCTCGTGGAGCTTGTGGTCTAGGAAGAAAGAATGATAGTTAATGAACAATTAAGTAAGAAAATTGGTATAATGGAAGCATAGATTGGTGGCATGATGGCATGTTATGAAACAATTTAACTATAATGCAAAGGTCTTTTTCTTTTTTAAAATCTTATCTGAAGAGGAAGCATTATATAACCAAATGGATCATTCATTGATTACTATGTTCATATTGTGTATCAAATTAATTTTAAATATCTTACAACTGCCAAAGCTCTATGAAAACATTTACATTTGGCACATTTGAAGCTGTATGCTGTGTTGTACTTAGTCACTCAGTCATGTCTGACTCTTTGCAACCTCATGGACTGAAGCCTGCCAGACTGCTCCGGCCAAGGGGATTCTCCAGGCAAGAATATCAGAGTGTGTTGCCATGCCCTCTTCCAGGGGATCTTCCCAACCCAGAGATTGAACCCAGGTCTCCCACATTGCAGGCATATTCTTTATCATCTGAGCCACCAGAGAAGCACTTGAAGCTGTATACGTATTTTCAAAATACAGGGAAATATATTTTTCATTTTTTTCTTCTCTATTGTTGTTTTCCTAGACATATACTGCTTTTAGAACTAAAACTTACCATTGTTTAAGTGCTAAATACATGCCAGACATTTTAAAATTAGTTAATTAATTTAGTTTTATTGACCTAACATTGGTTCATAACATTGTAAAAGTTGCATGTGGGCAGCATTATATTCTGGTTTCTGTTTATACTACAGCATGCTCACTACCAAAAATTTAGTTTTTATCTATCACCATACAGTTGATCCTGTTTACCCATTTTGTCTTCCCCTTATCTGTTTCAGTAACTGCTACTTTGTTCTCTGTATCTATGTGTTTGTTTCTGTCTGGTTTCTTCGTTTATTTTGTTTTTTAATATTCTATGTATAAATTAAATCTTACAGTATTTGTCTTTCCTCATGTGACTTGTTCACTTAGCACAAAACCTTCAAGGTCTATCCATGTCATCACAAATGGCAAGATTTAATCTTTTATTCCTACACACACACACACACACACACACACACACACACAACACATCTTTATCTACTCATCCATTTGTGGACACTTGGGTTATTTCCATATCTTGGCTTGCAGACAGTGCTATAATGAGCAAAGGGGCACATATATCTTTTCAAATTAGTATTTTCATATTCTTCAGATAAATACCCAAAAGTGGAATAGCTGGATAACATGCTGATTCTATTTTTAATATTTTCAAGGAATCACTATATTGTTTTCCATAGAGGCTGGACCAATTTATATTCCCATCGTCAGTGTAAAAGGGTTTTATTTCTCCTCGTTCTCTCTAACACTTGTTATTTCTTGCCTTTTTGGTAGTAGCAGTTCCAAAGGACATGCAGTCATATCTCACCAATGCAACTTAAAACCACAATGAGATATCACCTCACACCTTTTATTATGCCAGGCATTTTAAATACATCTTCTGTGATCCCAGAGCAACTCTTTATGGTAGAAATTATCTCTATTTTAAGAGTGTACTGAAGCTTAGAGAGTTAAATACCTTGCTGTCTGTCATTCAGCTGTCACAGTGTCACTAAACTGGCAAGCTAACCATCACTCAGAACGGTTCCTATCGAGCCAAACATAAAACTTTTGGTTGCTGGCTTGTGAGAATGTCCAGGAATTAGTACCATGAAGAATGGGGTAGTCTTGGGCTTCTGACAACATTGATTTACCATTTGGTGATTAATCTCTGTAAGCCATACTTTTTGTCTTATTATTCCAATTCAATGGTATACATTTTTCTAGGTCAAGTCTAGTGTCTAACAATATTTTTATATTTTGATGTAATTATAAGTGCTATAGAACACAGACCTTTATGTACAATAGACAGCTAAGAAATTTTTGCTGACTGGATGATAAAGAGATAAGAAATGTGTACTCAAATCCACATACTTATTTTATATATACCAAAATGCTTATATCTGCAAAAAACAGAATTTGCTTATTATCTAAATGTTGATTAAAATTAGTA
>SJYA01000394.1:1196895-1223650 GCA_006410615.1 Neotragus moschatus | reverse complement strand
AAATCCACATACTTATTTTATATATACCAAAATGCTTATATCTGCAAAAAACAGAATTTGCTTATTATCTAAATGTTGATTAAAATTAGTATTTTTTTTTTTAATTTTACATCAGTACTTTTACAGAAACAGTTACCCTCAAAAGCATGGAAAAATTTTATTTCTTGTTGATGGTTTCTCTGAACAAATTTTGCCTTTTGGCTTTGAAGTTGGCCCTAATGGAAAAAATTGTAATCAAATAAAACGTGATGATTTCAGATAGCCCACTTTCCTTCTTTATATGATGACTGGTTATTTAAATAGGAGTTGATGATACAAATATGTTTTGAGAGAAATAAATTTATAGCAGTAGATTGATCTCAATAAGTTGAACCCAGTATCAGTCATACCAAACTCTGGCTATTTCTCATCAATAAGAATAATAAAAGAAGTTTTATGGTAAAATTACTGGACAGAGATTTTTATAGTAAAATCAGTGAATAGAAACTTTAAAAAATATACAAAGTCACTGACAACACCCAGTCATGTTGTCACATTAGCCTATAACCATTTGCTGTTATTCTTTGTTAGGGAAATGAGTGATGCAAGTCCCTGTCATACAGTATTGTTCCAGACTTAGCAATACTTTTGTAGCCTTTCATTCTCCCCCAGGATCCTGGTGCCTTTAAAAAAAANAGCATTATATTCTGGTTTCTGTTTATACTACAGCATGCTCACTACCAAAAATTTAGTTTTTATCTATCACCATACAGTTGATCCTGTTTACCCATTTTGTCTTCCCCTTATCTGTTTCAGTAACTGCTACTTTGTTCTCTGTATCTATGTGTTTGTTTCTGTCTGGTTTCTTCGTTTATTTTGTTTTTTAATATTCTATGTATAAATTAAATCTTACAGTATTTGTCTTTCCTCATGTGACTTGTTCACTTAGCACAAAACCTTCAAGGTCTATCCATGTCATCACAAATGGCAAGATTTAATCTTTTATTCCTACACACACACACACACACACACACACACACACACAACACATCTTTATCTACTCATCCATTTGTGGACACTTGGGTTATTTCCATATCTTGGCTTGCAGACAGTGCTATAATGAGCAAAGGGGCACATATATCTTTTCAAATTAGTATTTTCATATTCTTCAGATAAATACCCAAAAGTGGAATAGCTGGATAACATGCTGATTCTATTTTTAATATTTTCAAGGAATCACTATATTGTTTTCCATAGAGGCTGGACCAATTTATATTCCCATCGTCAGTGTAAAAGGGTTTTATTTCTCCTCGTTCTCTCTAACACTTGTTATTTCTTGCCTTTTTGGTAGTAGCAGTTCCAAAGGACATGCAGTCATATCTCACCAATGCAACTTAAAACCACAATGAGATATCACCTCACACCTTTTATTATGCCAGGCATTTTAAATACATCTTCTGTGATCCCAGAGCAACTCTTTATGGTAGAAATTATCTCTATTTTAAGAGTGTACTGAAGCTTAGAGAGTTAAATACCTTGCTGTCTGTCATTCAGCTGTCACAGTGTCACTAAACTGGTAAGCTAACCATCACTCAGAACGGTTCCTATCGAGCCAAACATAAAACTTTTGGTTGCTGGCTTGTGAGAATGTCCAGGAATTAGTACCATGAAGAATGGGGTAGTCTTGGGCTTCTGACAACATTGATTTACCATTTGGTGATTAATCTCTGTAAGCCATACTTTTTGTCTTATTATTCCAATTCAATGGTATACATTTTTCTAGGTCAAGTCTAGTGTCTAACAATATTTTTATATTTTGATGTAATTATAAGTGCTATAGAACACAGACCTTTATGTACAATAGACAACTAAGAAATTTTTGCTGACTGGATGATAAAGAGATAAGAAATGTGTACTCAAATCCACATACTTATTTTATATATACCAAAATGCTTATATCTGCAAAAAACAGAATTTGCTTATTATCTAAATGTTGATTAAAATTAGTAATCTTTTTTTTTTTAATTTTACATCAGTACTTTTACAGAAACAGTTACCCTCAAAAGCATGGAAAAATTTTATTTCTTGTTGATGGTTTCTCTGAACAAATTTTGCCTTTTGGGTTTGAAGTTGGCCCTAATGGAAATAATTGTAATCAAATAAAACGTGATGATTTCAGATAGCCCACTTTCCTTCTTTATATGATAACTGGTTATTTAAATAGGAGTTGGTGATACAAATATGTTTTGAGAGAAATAAATTTATAGCAGTAGATTGATCTCAATAAGTTGAACCCAGTATCAGTCATACCAAACTCTGGCTATTTCTCATCAATAAGAATAATAAAAGAAGTTTTATGGTAAAATTACTGGACAGAGATTTTTATAGTAAAATCAGTGAATAGAAACTTTAAAAAATATACAAAGTCACTGACAATACCCAGTCATGTTGTCACATTAGCCTATAACCATTTGCTGTTATTCTTTGTTAGAGAAATGAGTGATGCAAGTCCCTGTCATACAGTATTGTTCCAGACTTAGCAATCCTTTTGTAGCCTTTCATTCTCCCCCAGGATCCTGGTGCCTTTAAAAAAAACAAAAAACAAAAAACTAGTACTTACAATGTTTTTTTTGTGATAAAAATGTAATTGAAAATGCTCCAGCTGTAAAGCCCAATAGATAATGGTTTAAATCCNCTTTTGTAGCCTTTCATTCTCCCCCAGGATCCTGGTGCCTTTAAAAAAAACAAAAAACAAAAAACTAGTACTTACAATGTTTTTTTTGTGATAAAAATGTAATTGAAAATGCTCCAGCTGTAAAGCCCAATAGATAATGGTTTAAATCCTAGTTCATCTTTGCCACACATGTGCTCTCAGGCAAACTCTGTTAAGATAAAATAGAATCTGAATGGTACTTCCCTACTTTTTAGTTAGGAATATGAATACCTGGGATTTCCCAGGTAGCACAGTGGTTAAAAAAATTTTTCCTCCAGGAGACACTGGAGACACGAATCTGATCTCTGGGTCAGGAAGATCCCCTGGAGGAGGAAATGGCAACCCACTCCAGTTCTCTTGCCTGAGAAGTCCCATGGACAGAGAAACATTGCAGGCTACAGTCCATGGGATTGCAAAGTCAGTTAGGACTAAGTGAGCACACACTAACACCTACTTCATAGAGCTGTTCTGAGTATTCAAGAGATTACATATAGAGAGCCTTACAGCTCCTAGCACATAATAGGTATGAAAAACTGTAGCTTTCCTCCTCTTTTCTCTTTTTCCTCCTTCTCATGACAATATAATATTAAGTGAGAGTATTCATACTTCTGCTTTCTAAGGATCATGTAGTGGTTATGGCTTGGATTTAACTAAAAACAATGCTGACATTCTGAAAGGGACATGGTACTTTCAAATATAACTATGGCCTTTCAGACGAAGGTTAAAATATAAATAATGAGGACCTTGGAGGGATACAGCAAGACCGACAACTGATGCAAAACTTTTTTTTTTAATTATTTTTAAGTCTTTAAAGCACAAATCTCATTTTTAATGCAGTCTTTAAAACCACCCTCATATTACACGTTGATCTGCTAGCATGTGAAAACGTTCCTCTATCTCACCCTTTAGTTTTTGGGACCATCAAAAATAAAATAGAAATTTATAAAACATGAAGAATAAAATAGGCAAAGACTTATTTCCTACCTGTTTCATTTAGGAGAGGATTATTGAGANCTCACCCTTTAGTTTTTGGGACCATCAAAAATAAAATAGAAATTTACAAAACATGAAGAATAAAATAGGCAAAGACTTATTTCCTACCTGTTTCATTTAGGAGAGGATTATTGAGATGTTACTCAATGCCATATGCTCTTCAGGGATTTGGAGATAAAGCTGTGACCTCATGGAGCTCATATTCTAAGAGAGGAAACACACATAAGTAACAAGTCAATCTTAGTGTATAAAAAGGTGACATAGTATATGAAAGGTATACAGAGAAACATATGAAAGATTGGAAGTATCAGAGCTAGAAGAAGGTGTAATTTTAAGTAGGGAGGTCAAGGTAGGTGTCAACAGCAAAGACTTGAAGGACATGAGGAGAGAGCCATGGAGATTGTGGGGAGCAGGACTGACTTGTCCAGTAGGCAGAGAAAGCACAGAACCAAGTGCCCACTAAATGTGGGGAGGCCTCCAAAAATATTGATATTTTACTTTAAGTCAGAAGAAAAACTTTTAGATCTGAATAAAATGTTTATATTTTTAACACAGACTTGATTATATTCATCTTTATATCGAAAAACCTATACATTTATACTTCTAATATATATTAAATATATTATAAATGTATATGTGTAATATGTGTATGTTATATATACGTATGTGTGTGTGTGTATATCTGTTTATCTTTGTTAGAATAAGGGACCCATAGAGCAAAGAATGTGNGACAGGACTGAGCGACTGAACTGCAACAATGAGTGCCACTGGCTTTCCCCTCTTCAGTTGTTTTTATTTATTTTTCAAGGTCCATTTTATTCTACGTGTGTGAGTGTGTGTGTGTACTCTGTTGTGTCCAACTCTCTGCTAACCCATATACTATAGCCTGCTAGGCTTCTCTGTCCATGGAATTTTCCATGCAAGAATACTGGAGTGGGTTGCCATTTTCTTCTCCAGGTAATTGTTTTTAGATAGGAGAAGAAAAAAGATAAGAATTCTTTGTAAACTAATTAATCTTTGTTGCCTTATTGTACTTCTTTAAGTGTGTCTTTGTGTATTGATTGAGCTACATGGAGTCCTTGGTTTTATTTGGATTAATTGTTGGGATCAAGATTGCCAGAGATATCAAGCTGGAATCAAAATTGCTGGGAGAAATATCAATAACCTCAGATATGCAGATGAACAAAGCTAGTGGAGAGGATGGTGTTCCAGTTGAGCTATTCCAAATCCTGAAAGATGATGCTGTGAAAGTACTGCACTCAATATGCCAGCAAANTAATCAACTGTCCTGTTAACATCAGAATGGAATACATTAATGAAATATAGTAAGCAGTATTAACTAGGAAGCAGTCTGGGGAATAATTTGTAGGGCTTTTAAAGACTTATAAAATGAAAAATTCTTTGTCATTTAAATTGTGATAATTGTACCTTAGATCCTGACACCTAATTAGATTCACAGCAGATGAACTATAGGAGTTAAAAGTAGAAAACATCATTTTTTTACCCCAGTAGTCTGTCCATTTGTTATTTCTTATAAAATTTCTCAGTATATCTGATGACAGTCATGTTGATGAAAAGCCCACTATGTATTTTATACAGTTAGTAAAGGCAGGAATAAAAACATAACAGCTCAACAAAATAATGACTAAAAGATAATTGATTTTCATTATTTATTTTCATTCAGAAAATCATGGAATGGTGATTTAAATTTACAGAATACCCCAAAGAGCAAGTAGAAGTATATTCCAGTCTCCATGGAGTAAAAGAAGGTGAAAAGTAAGATGACAAAACATTTAGATGGCAAAAGTCATCTGATGAAAAATAAGGAACCAGGTTTACACACGAAATATCACCAACCAAATTCAAGGGTTGATAGGAGTTTTAAAAAGTTGTATTGGCATATCTCTGTATTTTTGTATAGATTAAGGGCAAATTTTAAAATTTTTAAAATTCCATTGNAGATGACAAAACATTTAGATGGCAAAAGTCATCTGATGAAAAATAAGGAACCAGGTTTACACACGAAATATCACCAACCAAATTCAAGGGTTGATGGGAGTTTTAAAAAGTTGTATTGGCATATCTCTGTATTTTTGTATAGATTAAGGGCAAATTTTAAAATTTTTAAAATTCCATTGAGTTTCAACTATTTTTATTTTCATGCACACATGAAAGAGTCTCTGTATTCCTTAGACCTACTGCAGATAAATGACCCCCAACTTACGATGGCTTGATTTATGATTTTTCTACTTTATGATTGTGTGAAAACAATACATTTTCAGTAGATATTATACTTCACATTTGAATTTTTGGTATGATACTCTCATGTTATGTCAAGCAGCAACAATAAGGCCACAGCTCCCAGTCAACCTTGATATCAAAAGAGTAAACAACCCATACACTTATGACCATTCTGTGCACATACAGCCATTCTATTTTCACATTCAGAATAGTATTCAATACATTTCATGAGCTATTCAACACTTTGTTATAAAAGAGACCTTGTGTTAGCTAATTTTGCTCAACTGTAAGTTAATGTAAGTGTTCCAAGCAAGTTTAAGATAGGGAAGGCTAAACTGTGATATTTGGTAGGGTAGATGTATTAAATGCATTTTTGACATACAATATTTTCAGCTTGGTAGTGGCTTTATCAGGATATGATCCCATGGTAAGTTGAGGAAGATTTGTAATTGCATTCCCATTTTAGAATTCAGATTTTGAGGAAAATTTTTCTTAACAGTTGTAAACAAGTATACTGATTCAAACCTGTGGGCGGGGCTCTAGGTGGTGTGTTGTAGTGATGGTGGTGTGGTGGTGTGTGTTTGTGTATGCCTACACACTAGAGAAAGAGATTGGCATTGACTGACTGACTGATTCAAGGGCTAAGAAAGAAGGGAGAAATGGATGGATGACTCCTGGAAGTATAACCACAAAGAGCAGAAATGAGCTGGTTTCCTTCCACATAATTTCTGATGTGGACATTTTAAAACTCTTCTTGTCTATCCTTACTACTCTGTCATCCAGTAATCTCTTCCTCGATTCTCAGCTTCTTTTCTATTATAGTTTTAGATGCCTAGCTTTATGTAGGTATCATAGGGATACGAGAGCAAGGTTATAATCCTTTTCATTTAAATAAACCAGAGAAGAAAAGAGTAGAAATGGGACAAGTGAAGGCATAGAGAAAATGCAGGAGTTGAGAGAAAAGAAGTATATTCTATAGATCTCTTTTGAGGATTCAAGAGATTGTATATATATATATAAAATTATATGTAACTGAAGATGAATTAAGTTATTGATTACTTGACATGTTCTTCTTTCTTCTTCCAATATCAGAAAAATTTTCAGTTGAAAGAATAAACCAAAATCTTGGTATTTAGTGGTGGCTGCCATAGTTAAATTGAACACAAGGAAGCTATTCAGAAATTATTTCTTTCTGGAGCTCCCTCCTTTATTCTCCCATGTATGTTGTCCAATCTGCTAGTAAACTTTCATCATAACAGTTGCAATCTCATCCCCATTGTGACTCTTCTCATTTTCCCTATGAATTGAAATTATTTAAAAATCCCCATCTTATTTACCTGTGTATGGTGCTTACTTCTTAAACAGAGCCAGAAAAGTAAAAGTGATATTAAATGTTTGGTTAACTGAATTAAATTGAAAAAAGTAATTTATGCCTGGAATATACTAGCCTTCAGAGAATAAGAAATGTATTCCACTGCTATAAGGTGTTGCTTACATAACTTTATTGTGTAAAACATTGAGATACACAGTATTTAACACATTTCTTGAACAGTTTATAATTTACTGGTTCTTGGGAGATGGCGTATTATTAGTAGATTTATCACACTGAGAAGATCAGGAGAAAAAGTTGGGTGAAGAAACTTGAAGGATAAAAGAGAAGTTACAGGACTAAAATCCTGGCTATTATTGGCATATGGGCTCTCACCTCTTCACTGAACTCAGAGGACACTCCATTCTCCTGGAGAGTTATTTGTAACTCTGGATGGTCAGATAATTGCCTGTTAAATAGTGAATGAAAATTGTCAGGGGGTGACTGAAAATGCAAGTCATTTACATTCCTCAGGAGAGTTTTCAAAGTAGTTCTACAACTCAAAGTAGTTCAAAAGAAAGTAGGTTGAAGGGTCATTGAAGAGAGATGCCACTGATAAAGGTTGATTGGAATTTCTTGTCATATTAGCCAGTTAATGATGTATTTAAAATATCCTGAAGGCTCTTTCATTATATCTTACTGTTCAGAATTTAACTCTTTTAGTTTGAAAGTCCTAGATAAATTTTTAAAATCCTGAGATGAATAACTCAAATGTAGGAGGGAAAATACTGCTTAGACCTATATACAAGATGAAAAGAAAAGGGTGGTATGTTGGCCACACACTGAGGAAGTTTTATATAGAATACTGCTACAGTAGTCATCTTTGGGAATGAGCATAGCATTTGGGTTGAGGGGATTAAGAAGGGCTTTATTATTTTACATTGAATTTTTGGAAAAAGCTTAGAAGAAAATATGGATTATCTTTTGATAAAACATTTTTAATAGTTTGTATTTTATTGTTACTTAGTAATTTGGGGCTTAGAGTTGTAGCTCATAAAATTTATGAGATATAGCCTCCAAAAAATGAATCACGAGACTCTCCTGCAAAATATGAAATAGAATTCAGGTAAGTATTTTTATTCAACACTCCATAGATCTCTTAACATGTATGTCCCATTCCTTATTAATATAAGCAATTATTTAAGATCAAAGAACATACTACCAATTCATTTAAAAATACATTTTAGAGCAACATTTAAATGACCTCTGTTATTGGGTTAGGCAAAAAGTTCCATGTGGGTTTTTCCATAAGATGTTATGGAAAAACCTGAAGGAACTTTCTGGCCAACCCAATACATTCCTCACCAGTGTTTAACTGTTTCTTTGTTACAGTATCCTGTTTAATTTTAAAAATGCATCCTGCTAGATTCTGCCATACATTGGAACCAGCTGCTTGGCTCTTAGTGAACCATCATAGATAATATCTGTTAAAAATTATATTTGTGATTGACAGCCTTTCTAAGATGCTGATTGCATGTTGCCTTTTGTGTTTTATCTTCTTTCATTTATAGATGTTTTTTTCCTTCCAGGGAAATAAGAGAGATAGAAAGCATGTAGAGTAAGGTATCTGGAAGTAGAGTACGTGGTCCCTGGATCAACAGCATCACCTGGAAATGTATGAGAAATGTCCTTCCTCAGGCCCTACCCTAGACCTGCTGAAACCTTGGGGGTAGCCCTAGCCATCTGGCTTAACAAGCTTTTCAGGTGATTTTGATGCACACTGAAGTTTGAGAACCACTGAATTATATTCCATGCTTAGATTCTTTTCTTAAAGAACATGGCACTTCTCTGCTCAGCTTCAGTTTTTGTTCTTCTTCTTTTTAACAATTATAAAAAGTCCCAGAGGTACACATAGAGCAGTTCTCCTCGAACTGACTGTTCATTCAGCCTTACCCCTTGTTCTAGAACCCTCAAGAGCAGTTTTCTTGAAGAGCCTATATCCCTAATGGGGAGAACACTTTGCAAAGTCTAGAAATAAAAGATTTCAAAAAGCATTTAAGCAATCTTCATTACAATATGCATAGTTAACAATACACATCTCATTTTCTGTATTGAACAGAAAATTAAAATTGAGAGGCTGCTAAAAAGGAAGAGGAGAAGAAGTGAAAGAGGAAGGGAAAAGATAAAGAGGAGGTAGAAGAAGAGGACAGGGTGAAGAGGAAGAGGTATTAATACTAAAAGAAAAGCACATNTAACAACACACATCTCATTTTCTGTATTGAACAGAAAATTAAAATTGAGAGGCTGCTAAAAAGGAAGAGGAGAAGAAGTGAAAGAGGAAGGGAAAAGATAAAGAGGAGGTAGAAGAAGAGGACAGGGTGAAGAGGAAGAGGTATTAATACTAAAAGAAAAGCACATCCATCTTACTTGGAAACACTGAAGAAATCAGAATATTTACTCTGGATTTAAAAAATTAAAATGGTTCACTTCTTCTTTCTCTAAATCTGGAAGAATTGGATAAAATCAATTTAAATAATAGATTTTAAAAGCATAGTCAAATGAGTTTTTTAAAATAAATATTCTTTTAGAAATAAGTTTTTATGGAGTTAGTTTGATGGCTTATAGAATCAATTTGTAATTGTTACACATTTGAAGGCTGGAGGGAATCACTATATTTAATTATCAGGAAACACACAGCCAGCCAACACCCTTGGAAGTTTCAGTTGGGAAGAAGAAGTGTTGCCTCTTTGAGAGCACAGTGGAAGGTTAGCACCTGCTGAGTGGGAAAAGTTAATCAGTGAACTTTTTCTCTTGTCTGTTTTTCTTTCTATGCAGATACAGTCTAAGGAGCTTTCTGCCACTTCTTCCTTCTGCTTATTGCTTTGAAAGGAAAAACCCTGCAGCTTTAGGGGAATGATGTCAGCAGTGGATCCTGAATGGGCAGCCTGAGGTTAGATTCCTCACCTGAATTCTTGGGCTTTAATGTAGGTAAGAATCCAACTATCCAACTTTGGACCCTTAGAATTCGGAGTCCAGGTCCCACCTCCCATTGGAATTCTTTAAAAAAAAACAAAAAACTTTTATTTTTAATTGGAGGATGATTGCTTTACAATGTTGTGTTGATTTCTGTCATACAACAAGGTAAACCAGCCATAGGTATACGTATGTCCCCTCTTGAACTTCCCTCCCACCCCACCCTATCCCACCCCTCTAGGTTGTCACAGAGTTCAGTTCAGTTCAGTCGCTCAGTCATGTCTGACTCTAGGCGACCCCATGAATTGCAGCATGCCAGGCCTCTCTGTCCATCACCAACTCCCGGAGTTCACCCAAACTCATGTCCATCGAGTCAGTGATGCCATCCAGCCATCTCATCCTCCATCGACCCCTTCTCCTCCTGCCCCCAATCTCTCCCAGCATCAGGGTCTTTTCCAATGAGACAACTCTTCACATGAGGGGGCCAAAGTACTGGAACTTCAGCTTCACAATCATTCCTTCCAAAGAACAACCAGGATTGATCTCCTTTAGAATGGACTGGTTGGATCTCCTTGCAGTCCCAGGAACTCTCAAGAGTCTTCTCCAACACCACAGTTCAAAAGCATTAATTCTTCGGTGCTCAGCTTTCTTCACAGTCCAATTCTCACATCCATACATGACCACTGGAAAAACCATAGCCTTGATTAGACGGACATTTGTTGGCAAAGTAATGTCTCTGCTTTTTACATTCCCATTAGAATTCTGAGGGATACCAATTCAGCAGGTTTGGGGCATGGCCCAGAAATTTGCATTTTTTAACACACAAACTGAGATGGTTCAGATAAGAAGGTAAAAAGTCTACACTTGAAGAAAATATTGCCATCATCTGATGTTTCTGTAAATCACAGAAATAATATGTAAACGTAAAATGTACATGTTGGATTCAAAATCCTTAAGCCAGGGTTTTCAAAACAGTGTTTTTCTTGGAACATTAGTTCTGGAATGTCCTGGGACTGGTGTTCAAAAAAAAAAAAAAGGTTACTGTGGCCAAATACATTAGGAAAAGATTGCAGTTTAAATCTTCCCTTTGGAAATTTGATTCACAAAGTGCATTAAAACATTAAAATCCCCAGAGACATTTCCCAATTTAAAAACAATGTTCAGATGTTACTTAATAGTTAAACATTTTTATAAGGGAATTTTTTTCTCTATAAATTTAGTAACATTTCTCCAGAAGAGTTTTTCAGTCACACATGTTTGGAAAAAGCTGTGTCACACAAAATTTTTCTATTCTGTTCTGTTGGAAATAAGAAAAATATTTGTTGATGTCGAGAAGTGTCAAAGATAAGCAAAGCTGGACACTAGTGGTAAGGACAGATTTTAATCAGTAACATACTTTTGCAGTAGGAAAAAGGGTCTAACAGGAGCTGAATTCAGCTTGAATTTGTGCAGAAGACACTCAGCATTTTAAAGGGACGGTGAAGGAGTGAGGAGGGGATGGGCATGTACTCAGGAGAGTCAGAAAGTGAAAAATTACTAAAAGCTGGAAGGAGGCTGGTCCATAAGAAACCCACCTGGGTTTCCTAACTAGTGCTTTTTAAACATGGGCTCCCACCTTCCGCAGAGCCTGGGAGACAGTGGCCCTATCTTAAGGTGTTGGCTGGAACAAAGGGGAAAATCTTTTAGTAGCCTCGTGTTTTCTTAAGTAAGCATTTCAAGGGGCTAGGGTCATCCTAGGGCTGCAGTCATGAGTTGCAGGATTCCAAGTTAGTGTTTAGCTCAAGTTAGCACAAGTGTTTGTGTTTGTTCAAGGTCAAGTTTGAGACCCAGTGGAAAGCAGGACTCAGAGGAGCCTGACTAGAGTTTGATCAAGGAATAAACCTTTGTCAGAAGTAAGTGGGAAGAAAGGAGAAGAATTTTAGGTGCAAACTCAAATCAGAAAGTTTTCTAACCTCCTCATCAAAAAGGGAGTGGGATAGACTCTCCCCAGTCCATTATCTTGCAGCAAGTGAAATCTTGCGAAAGTGCAAGTGAAACCGGGCACCACATGATGCAAAACAGTAAGCTCTCTGATGAAAGAACAAAGTTGCAGAGCCAGAAGAGCATTAACAAAAGCTATTTGTAGAGTAAGAACAGTTAACAGTAATAACTAATATTTCAAGCGAACTCAACAGAGGAAGAGATGGTTGGACGGCATCAAGCCACAGGGACGGGGGAGCCTGGTGGGCTGCTGTCTGGGGTCGCACAGAGTCGGACACGACTGAAGTGGCTTAGCAGCAGCAGCAGCAGCCACATGGATCTATTTACGTTTAAGTTAATTAGAATTAAAAACCAAATAAACTCAGAGAATAAAACTAATTAAAGCAAAATCAGGAATAAGTGATAAAGAAAAAAGACAATAATAAGATTGTCAGTTAGAAAACTGGTTGTGAAAATAATAAATTAGATAAATCATTGGTTAACCAATTAGAGGCAAAAAAGAAAAAACAATACAAATACCTCACCATAGAAATGATAATGAGAAAAGACCCACAAACACAGGGGAAAATAAAAGAAGAATAAATTACTATTTGTTCTTTTTCTTTCAAATAAGCTTGAATATGTGGATAAAATAGAGCTCTCTAATGGAATTTAAGTTACCAAAAATGATTTTATGTGGAAATGTAAAACGTAAAACCTTAAAATTGAAAGAGTAAGACAGAAGTCTCAATTTTATTCAATAAAAACTTTAGGAAAGAATAGGCAACTCAGTTGCTTCATAAAGTCTAGGATCGTCTTTATTTTTTATTATAAATATAATAAACATATAAAATTAACAACAGAAAAAATATGTTTAAAAAAAACTGACGGAATCAACCTGTCTGACTTCAGGCTTTACTANGTCCTTCCAATGAATATTCAGGACTGGTTTCCTTTAGGATGGGCTAGTTGGATCTCCTTGCAGTCCAAGGGACTCTCAAGAGTCTTCTCCAACACCACAGTTCAAAAGCATCAATACTTCCACACTCGGCTTTCTTTATAGTCCAACTCTCACATACATACATGACTACTGGAAAAAGCATAGCTTTGACTAGATGGACCTTTAACTGAAAAATAGTGTCTCTGCTTTTTAATATGCTGTCTAGGTTTGTCATAACTTTTCCTCCAAGGAGCAAGCATCTTTTAAGTTCATGTCTTCACTCACCATCTGCAGTGATTTGGGAGCCTAAAAAAATTAGTCTGTCACTGTTTTCACTGTTTCCCCATCTATTTGCTATGAAGGGATGGGACCAGATGCCATGATCTTAGTTTTCTGAATGCTGAGCTTTAAGCCAACTTTTTCACTCTCCTCTTTCATTTTCATCAAGAGGCTCTTTAGTTCTTCATGCCCTGCCATAAGGGTGATGTCATCTGCATATCTGAGGTTATTGATATTTCTCCCGGCAATCTTGATTCCAGCTTGTGCTTCATCTAGCCCAGTTTCTCATGATATACTCTCCATATAAGTTAAATAAGCAGGGTGACTATTGCATATTTACAGCCTTGATGTACTCCTTTCCTGATTTGGAACCAGTCTGTTGTTTCATGTCCAGTTCTGTTGCTTCCTGACCTGCATACAGATTTCTCAAGAAGCAGGTCAGGTGGCCTGGTATTCCCATCTCTTGAAGAATTTTCCACAGTTTTTTGTGATCTACACAGTCAAAGCCTTTGCCCTAGTTAATAAAGCAGGTGTAGATGTCTTTCTGGAACTGTCTTGCTTTTTTGATGATCCAACAGATGGAGATTTGATCTCTGATTCCTCTGCCTTTTCTAAATCTGGCTTGAATATCTGGAAGTTCATGGTTCATATACTGTTGAAGTCTGGCTTGGAGAATTTTGAGCATTACTTTACTAGATATGACCTAAGTCAAATTTAGGATTCAGGTATGACCTAAATTAAACCCCTTATGAGAAATAGTTTCAAGGTATTAGATCTGATGGACAGAGTGCCTGAAGAATTATGGATGGAGGTTTGTGACACTGTACAGGAGGCAAGGATTAAGACCATCCCCAAGAAAAGGAATGCAAAAAGACAAAATGTTTGTCTGAGGATGCCTTACAAATAGCTGTGAAAAGAAGAGAAGTGAAAGGCAAAGGAGAAAGGGAAAGATATACCGGTCTGAATGCAGAGTTCCAAAGAATACCAAGGAGAGATAAGAAAGCCTTCCTCAGTGATCACGGCAAAGAAATAGAGGAAAACAATAGAATGGGAAAGACTAGAGATCTCTTCAAGAAAATGAGAGATACCAAGGGAGCATTTCATGCAAAGATGGGCTCAATAAAGGATAAAAATGGTATGGACCTAACAGAAGCAGAAGATATTAAGAGGTGGCAAGAACACACAGAAGAACTATACAGAAAAGATCTTCACAACCCAGATAATCATGATGGTGTGATCACCAACCTAAAGCCAGACATCTGGAATGCAAAGTCAAGTGGGCCTTAGGCTAAAGCATCACTAGGTACAAAGCTAGTGGAGGTGATGGAATTCCAGTTGAGCTATTCAAATGCTAGAAGATGATGATGTGAAAGTGCTGTACTCAATATGCCAGCAAATGTGGAAAACTCTGCAGTAGCCACAGGATTGGAAAAGTCCAGGTCAGTTTTCATTCCAATCCCAAAGAGAGGCAATGCCAAAGAATTCTCAATCTGCCATACAATTGCACTCAGCTCACACACTAATAAAGTCAATAGGCCCCCAAGCTAACTTGCAGAAGCAAATGAAAATCTTTTTTAAGAAAAGAGACAAGAAACCAAAAGCACCCAATATTTCTTTCAAAGTTCTGACTACAAAATTGAGTCATCAGGGATGTGTAAATTAAAGTAATATGCTCTACCTCCACTAAAATGACTAAAATTATAGAGACTGACAATACCAAGTATTGAGAAAAATGTAGAGTAACCAGAACTTACATGTATTGTTCATATAAGTTAGTATAATTGCTTTGGTGCAATGCCTAAAAATTTATTATAAATTTAAATACACTTCCTATACAGGTGAGTAATTATGCTCCAAGGCAATTAACTAAATGAAACATAAATAAATGTCCACAAAAATAGATGTATGTGAATGTACATGTCAACTTAATTAATATCAGCCAAGCCATGCAAAGAACCATATGTATATCAGCTGTTGAATTGATAAACAAGTTGTTGTACATTCATGGAATAATGCTTGACAATAAAAAGGAACAAACTACTAATATAAGCCAAAGCATGGGCTAGATAAATATTGAGATTTGTTGTTGTTCAGTGGCTCAGTCATGTTGGACTCTTTGCGACCCCACGGACTGCAGCACCCCAGGCTTCCGTGTCCTTCACTATCTCCCCGAGCTTGCTTAAACTCATGTCCATGGAGTTGGTGATGCGATCCAACCATCTCGTCCTCTGTTGTCCCCTTCTCCTCCTGCCTTCATTCTTTCCCAGCATCAGGGTCTTTTCCAATGAGTCAGTTCTTCGCATCAGGTGACTAAAGTGTTGGAGCTTCACCCTCAGCATCAGTCCCTCCAATGAATATTCAGAATTGATTTCCTTAAGGATTGACTGGTTTGATCTCCTTGCAATCCAAGGGACTCTTAAGAGTTTTCTCCAACACAACAGTTCAAAAGCATCAATTCTTCAGTGCTCAGTCTTTTTTATGGTTCAGCTCTTACATCTAAACAGGACTACAGCTTTGACTAGACCAACCTTTGTCAGCAAAATAATGTCTGCTTTTTAAGACACTCTCTAGGTTTGTCATAGCTTCTCTTCCAAGGAGCAAGTGTCTTTTAATTTCATGGCTCTAGTCACCATCTTCAGTGAATATGGAGCCCAAGAAAATAAAGGTCTGGCACTGTTTCCATTGTTTCCCCATCTACTTGCCACAAAGTGATGGGACCAGATGCCATGATCTTAGTTTTTTGAATGTTGAGTTTTAAGCCAGCTTTTTTTCCACTCCTCTTTCACCTTCATCAAGGGCTGTTTAGTTCCTGTTCACTTTCTGCCATAGGATGGTATCATCTGCAAATCTGAGGTTATTGATATTTCTCCTGGCAATTTCGATTCCAGCTTGTGCCTCATCCAGCCTGGCATTTCTCATGATGTATTCTGCATATAAGTTAAATAAGCAAGGTGACAATATACAGCCTTGATGTACTTCTTTCCCAATTTTGAATCAGTCCATTGATTTATGTCCAATTCTAAGTGTTACTTCTTGACCTACATACAAGTTTCACAGGAGGCATGTCAGGTGGTCTGGTACTCCCATCTCTTGAAGAATTTTCCACAGTTTGTTGTGACCTATACCATCAAAGGCTTTAGTTTAATTAATGAAGCAGAAGTACATGTTTTTCTGGAATTCTCTAGATTCCTAGACATTATTACTAGGAAGTAGATATATTGGAGAGGCTAAAAACTAACAACAAATTATGAATTCACTTGTTAAGGTAATAAAAGCATATTTACCTTAAAAATAAAAATACAAATAAGTAATTTCCTAAACAATGTATTTGCCATACATTGCCATCTCATCTCATTTCTGACTCCAAAGAACAACTGAAAATATATGCAACTATAAATTAAAAGATGGATGGCTGGATAGATGGATGGATAGACATGCTTAAAAATGACAAAAGTCTGGAAATAAAAGTATCAAACTCTTATCAGGAGATGTCTACTGGGATTGTATAGAATTAATGAAGGAATATATAATGAGAGAACTTGCACTGTTAATATATAAGTAATAAGAGAGTCTTCTGGCTCTTAATCATCGGTTTCTTTTAGTGTGAAATCTGAGCTGAGAATCTGGCAGATAGTCACATTAAAGTCAGTAAACAGACTTCCTGGACGATAGGCAATATGATTAACATAGTAGAGACTCAGAAGGGCCTGCAGTCAGCGAGAGCCAAGGGGCGCTCGGTCATCCGAATAACTGAGGACATCAGTAGAGAATGCCATCAGAACACTCTGAGAAAGAACTGGGCCAATCTGTTGGACCCTAGAAGATGCTAGATATTAAGCCCTCAAATAAGTCTAGTGTATAAAAATCACCCTTTCAGAATGAAGTGGGTTTATCTCAGGAGCACAAAGTTAAACATTCAAAAAATTAGTATTATATTGCCACATTTAGCAACAACGAAAAAGAATTATAAATGCAGGAATGAATGTGATAAAATCTAACACAAACATTATAAAAACTCTGAGAAAATGAGGAATATAAGTGAAGTACCTTAATCTGAAAAACAGATATCTACCCCAAAGCTGGCAGCTAACACTGAAGACTAGGGTGAAAGACTGAAGACGTTGCCCTTAAGAGCAAGGGCAAGAGAAGATGTCTATCCTTGCCACTTCTATTCAATATTGTACTGGAGGCTCTGAGCAGGGCAATATGGCAAGGGACAAAAATAAAAGGTATTTATATTGGGAAGGAANAAAACAGATATCTACCCCAAAGCTGGCAGCTAACACTGAAGACTAGGGTGAAAGACTGAAGACGTTGCCCTTAAGAGCAAGGGCAAGAGAAGATGTCTATCCTTGCCACTTCTATTCAATATTGTACTGGAGGCTCTGAGCAGGGCAATATGGCAAGGGACAAAAATAAAAGGTATTTATATTGGGAAGGAATAGGTAAATGCATTTATTTGCATATGACGTTATATAAATTCTGATGAATCAACACACACACACACAAATCAACTAGAAATAATTAATTATGTAAGGTCACAGAAACAATGTCCATATAGAAATATTAAGTGAATTTTCATATGCTACAAAGAACAATGAAAAATAGAAATTCCAGTGTTTAGATCTTGAGAAAATATTTAACTTTTCTGAGTCAACTTTCTGACCTATGAAATGATATGAGTTAGAGAAGGTGGAATGATCACGACTCCCTCTCACTTGATTCTTTAGTATTTCCCTGCTCTGTAACTTCATGAGATCAGGGATTCTGTTTTCATCATCATTTTATTTCTCAGAGCCCAGAACATCATGTGTAACTACACTGTCTGTTGAATAATAAAAGATGACCAGCTGGAATTGGCCACCAAGGAACAGGAGTGAAATAGGTGCAGATATTTTTGGCCATCTGGAGAACCTTGTAATTCTAAAATCAGAGACTAAACCCTGTGGTTGTTTAAGGTTTACTTTGGCTCTGTGTGCTTAGTCACTCAGTCATGTCTGACTTTTTGCAACTCTGTGGATGGTAGCCCTCTAGGCCCTTCTGTCCATGGGGATTCTCCAGGCAAGAATATTGGAGTACCCATGTCTTCCTTCAGGGGATCTTCCCAACCCAGGGATCAAACCCATGTTTCCCTCATCACAGGCATATTCTTTACCGTCTGAGCCACCAAAGAAGTCCAAGAACCCAGGAGTGGGTAGTCCTTGGCTTTAGGAGTATGCAATTCTTCCCATCTGAGAGTAGCCAACATCATAATGAACAATCAGAAAGCTGTTTTTAATGCTACCTTAGATGTGTGTTTGATCCCTGGGTCAGGAAGTTCCTCTGGAGTCAGAAATGTTAACCCATTCCAGTATTCTTTTTTGTTAAAGTCCATGGACAAGAGAAGTCTGGCAGGCTACAGTTCATGGGGTTGCAAAGAGTTGGACATGACTGATCATATACATACAAACACGGCACTGTGCTAGGCATTATGGGGGGAAGAGCATTAGACAGTTTTCTCCCAGTGACCAAGAGGCAGAGGCAGAAACTAGGATGGAGATGATGTTCTAGTTCCAGTGACACATGTGGCACAGACTTAAGTGTTTGTAAAATTACACTCTCATTTCTATTTCTTAAAATCATGGAGAGCAAAGACCTTGGATATAATAACTTCAAATCACAGAATACTAGTTTAATATGCAATTGCCTTTGAATATATCTGAGGGTTGGCATGTTTATCTATTCTTTTGGCAACCAGGTTATAAAAAAGTTTGAGTGTGTAAGCCAACAGAATAATCTGTATGGGAATGTGTATTTTACCAAAGTTGGTTATGCTTCATATGTCCCTTGCGAGGCAGTTCAAAACACTTTATTTGGGCAACACACACACATACCCAAGTGAACTGAAACTAAGGAACTAAGTAGTAGGCAACTGTGAGATTATTTTTCACTGAGCCAAAATAGACCAGATTCAGAGCCAGGCAGCTCTAAAGAACCAGCTGTCAGATGACCTCTGAAGGGTCTGTTTGTGTGAGTGCTNCTTGTAGCCCAGCATTTCTCATGATGTACTCTGCATAGAAGTTAAATAAGTAGGGTGACAATATACAGCCTTGACATACTCCTTTTCCTATTTGGAACCAGTCTGTTGTTCCATGTCCAGTTCTAACTGTTGCTTCCGGACCTGCATACAGGTTTCTCAAGAGGCAGGTTAGGTGGTCTGGTATTCCCATCTCTTTCAGAAATATGATATATTAACACATAAATATGGAATTTACAAAATGGCATTGATGAACCTATTTGCAGGGAAGGAATGGAAACACAGATGTGGAGAACAGACTTTTGGATACAGTCAGGGAAGGAGAGAGTGGGATGAATGGAGAAAGTAGCATCAACACATATACACTACCATGTGTTAAATAGATAGCCTGGCACTCCGTGATGATCTATAGAGGTGAGGTGTGGGGAGGGGAGGAAGACTCACACAGAAGGGACTTATGTATGATTGACTGATTTTGTGATGCTGTAAAGAAGAAACCAACACAACATTGAAAACATTTTTCCTCCAGTTAAACATACATTTAAAAATGTAAAAAATATAAACTGAATAATATAAAAATTGAAGCAGATTAAGAATTTCCTGGCTGCATCCCGCAGCATATGGGATTTTAGATCCCCAGTAAGGATCGAACCTGTGCCTGTTGTACTGGAAGCTCAGTCATAATCACAGGGCTATCAAGGAAGCACCACAAATGGACTTTTTATTAAAGCTCTTATAATTAGTGGTGTTGACCATCTTTTCATGTACCTCTTGGCCATCTGTATGTCTTCTTTGTATACATGTCTGTTTAGGTCTTTTGCCCATTTTTGGATTGGGTTGTTTTGTACTGTTAAGTGTCATGAGCTAATTGTAAATTTTGGAGACTTATCCATTATTGGTCACATCATTTGAAAATATTTTCTACCAATCTGTGGGTTGTCTTTTTATTTTGTTTATTGTTTCCTTTGCTGTGCAAGAACAGCCTTTTGGACTCTGTGGGAGAGGGAGAGGATGGGGTGATTTGGGAGAGTGGCATTGTAACATANAATTGTAAATTTTGGAGACTTATCCATTATTGGTCACATCATTTGAAAATATTTTCTACCAATCTGTGGGTTGTCTTTTTATTTTGTTTATTGTTTCCTTTGCTGTGCAAGAACAGCCTTTTGGACTCTGTGGGAGAGGGAGAGGATGGGGTGATTTGGGAGAGTGGCATTGTAACATATATGATATCATAAGTGAAACGAATCGCCGGTCTAGGTTTGATGCAGGATGCAGGATGCTTGGGACTGATGCATGGGGATGATCCACAGAGATGGTGTGGAGTGGGAGGGGGGAGGGGGGTCAGGACTGGGAGCTCATATACACTCGTGGCTGATTCATGTCAATGTATAGCAAAACGAATACAGTATTGTAAAGCAAAACAAACTAAAAAATAAAAATAATTAAAGAACAGAAGAAATTATAAAATAGATATAAAATTCCAATTTTCACACTTTTTTATGAGGTTCTCACACTTTTTGGATTTGATAGTTTTTCTACTTAGATCTTAAAATTTTTCTCAAAGAACTAAAATAGCATTTGTCAGTGGATTAGAATTCTTTTCACATACACATTATATTTAAAAATGGAAGACATGATCTACAGCTATATGTTAAAAAGAGATCTAATTCAATATAATAAAAATTTACCTTGGAATATTAAAAAAAAAAGCTTTTGAAATTAGTTCAGTTCGGTAGCTCAGTCACGTCCGACTCTTTGTGACCCCATGGACTGCAGCACACCAGGCCTCCCTGTCCATCACCAACTCCTGGAGCTTACTCGAACTCATGTACATAAGTTGGTGATGCCATACAACCATCTTATCCTCTATCATCCCCTTCTACTCCCACCTTGAATCTTTCCCAGCATCAGGGTCTTTTCCAGTGATACAGTTCTTTGCATTAGGTGGCCAAAGTATTGGAGTTTCAGCTTCAACACCAGTCCCTCCAATGAATATTCAGGACTCATTTCCTTTAGGATGGACTGGTTTGATCTCCTTGCAGTCCAAGGGACACTCAGGAGTCTTCTCCAACACCACACTTTACAAGCATCAATTCTTTGGCACTCAGCTTTCTTTATACTCCAACTCACATATCCATACATGACTGGAAAAACCATAGCAGAAGTAGATATTATTATGGAACTCTCTTGCTTTTTTGATGATCTAACAGATGTTGGCAATTTGATATCTGGTTCCTCTGCCTTTTCTAAATCCAGCTTGAGCATATGGAAGTTCATAGTTCATGAACTGTTGAAGCCTGATTTGGAGAATTTTGAGCAATACTTACTAGGTTGTGAGATGAGTACAGTTGTGCAGTAGTTCGAGCATTCTTTGCTATTGCCTTTCTTTGGGATTGGAATGAAACTGACCTTTTGCAGTCCTGTGGCCACTGCTGAGTTTTCCAAATTTACTGTCATATTGAGTGCAGAATTTTCACAGCATCATCTTATAGGATTTGAAATAGCTCAACTGGAATTCCATCACGTCCACTAGAGTTGTTTGTAATGATGCTTCCTAAGGCCCACTTGACTTTGCATTCCAGGTTGTCTGGCTCTAGATGAGTGATCACACCATCGTGATGATTTGGGTCATGAAGATCTTTTTTGTATAGTTCTTCTGTGTATTCTTGCTACCTTTTCTTAATATCTTCTGCTTCTGTTAGGTCCATAACATTTCTGTTCTTTATTGTGCCCATCTTTGCGTGAAATGTTCCCTTGGTATCTCTAATTTTCTTGAAGAGATCTCTAGGCTTTCCCATTCTATTGTTTTCCTCTATTTCTTTGCACTGATCACTGAAGAAGGCTTTCTTATCTTTCCTTGCTATTCTTTGGAACTCTGCATTCAGATGGTTTTATCTTTGGTTTTCTCCTTTGCTTTTTGCTTCTCTTCTTTCCGCAGCTATTTGTAAGGCCTCTCAGACAGCTATTTCCCATTTTTGCATTTCTTTTTCTTGGGGATGGTCTTGATCCCTGTCTCCTGTACAGTGTCACAAATCTCTGTCCATAGTTCATCAGGCACTCTGTCTATCAGATCTCATCCCTTGAATCTATTTGTCACTGTATAATTGTAAGGGATTTGATTTATGTTATACCTGAATGGTCTCGTGCTTTTCCATACTTTCTTGGACGTGGCGTATCTCCTCATGGTTGCTCCAGCACCGTGCAGCCACTGCTCTAGCCTTTTAAGAAGATTCAATGGACGAGTAAGAATGTTTACATCTTTATTTTAGCTCCGCCCAATTCAGGATTGAGTTTAAGTAGATCGCATTTGTTTATTTTTGTTTTATTTGCATTATTCTAGGAGATGGAGGGAAAAATATATTTCTTCAATTTATGTCAGAGAGAGTGATGCCTATGTTTTCCTCTAGGAGTAATTACAATGAGATATCCCTTTACACCAGCTAGAATGGTTATCATCAAACATCCACAAACACTAAATGTAATGTAATGTAAATTGGTAGAGCCTCTATGGAGAACAGTATAGAGATTCCTTAAAAAACTACAATTAGAGCTACCATATGACCTTATAATCCCACTCCTATGCATATATTGGAGAAAAACATGATCCAAAAGGATATAAGCACCCCATTGTTCATTGCAGCACTGTTTATAAGACACAACAAATGGAAGCAAACTAAATGCCTATCAGCAGAGAAATGGATAGAAAAAGATGTAGTACATTTGCACAATGGAACTCAGCCGTTAAAAAGGATGAAATAATGCCATTTGTAGCAACACGGATGAACCTAGAGATTGTTATACTGAGTGAAGTAAGTCAGACAAAGAAAGAAATATTGTATTACATCCCTTATATGTGGAATCTAGAAAGAAATGATATAAATTAACTTACTAAACAGAAAGGGACTCACAGACTTAGAGGATGAACTTATAGTTGCCTGTACACACTGCTATATTTATAATGGGTAACCAATAAGGACCTACTGTATAGCACATGGAACTCTGCTCAATGTTATGTGGCAGCCTGGATGGGAGGGGAGTTTGGGGGAGAATGGATACATGTAAATGTATGCCTGAGTCCCTTTGCTGTTCACTTGAAGCTATCACAACATTTGTTAATCGGCTATACCTTGATAGAAAATAAAAACCAAAATTCAAAGAGTACTATTAAAAGAAACCTTAATATCTTACGTGAAAATGATATATACCTTCAAAAATACTTCACAGCCACGTTGCTCCTTATGAACACATTCTCTGCAATTTAAAAAGTCCACCAGTTAAAGGTGGGGAGCATGGTTTGTTTCAGAAATGAAAACTTAGTCTTTGTTTGAGAGTGCTTAGCCCACAGAAGACTCACAAAGACTAAATTGAGAATTTCTTTCTTAAAATTCATTTATATATGAACATATGCCCTTAATTCTATACCCACATTTTTAGGAAAGTGAAGAGGTCTATTGAATTCTGATTTTTCTCCAGGGTTCATTTAGTAAGTGCTGTCTATAGCTGTTTCTCCCTGTTCCCATTCTAGCACATGGTCAGGAGAACTGGCTCCCAGATTGTTCATTATTAAACCTCAGCAATGATAAATTATACTGATGAAATAAGAGAAATGGAATAAATAACAGAAAATATAGGAATCAGAAAAATATGTAAATGATTATGTAAGAAAGCAAAAATTTATAGTGATGGCTTGGTAATTTGTGTTTTCTTTATCAATGTTTTGAAATAATATGCACTTCCCTTACAGATATACCATACAATGGCATGCTAGCAGTTTTGCCTAAAGAAAACAAAGTAATGGGCCATGGATTCTTAGAGTATTACTGTTTATAGTGCTAAAATATTTTAAAGTTCTAACACAGTATAACAATCTTTTATTACAGATTCAAAGTAGTGACTGAACAACAAATGTTACACTCATTAAGTTGTGTCTGTTTGTAATGCCATGAACTGCAGCACACCAGGCTTCTCTTTCCTTCACCATATCCCTGAGTTTGGAGAAGGCAATGGCACCCTGCTCTAGTACTCTTGCCTGGAAAATCTCATGGACGGAGGAGCCTGATAGGCTGCAGTCCATGGGTTTGCTAAGAGTCGGACACAACTGAGTGACTTCACTTCACTTTCACTTTTCACTTTCCTGCACTGGAGAAGGAAATGGCAACCCACTCCAGTGTTCTTGCCTGGAGAATCCCAGGGACGGAGGAGCCTGGTGGGCTGCCGTCTATGGGGTCGCACAGAGTCGGACATGACTGGAGTGACTTAGCATAGCATAGCATCCCTGAGTTTGCTCAAACTCATGTCCATTGTCAGTGATGCCATCCAACCATCTCATCCTCTGTCACCCCCTTCTCCTTTTGCCCTCAATCTTTCCCAACATCAGGGCCATTTATACTGAGTCAGCTCTTCACATCAGGTGGCCAAAGTATTGGAGCTTCAGCATCAGTCCTTCCAATGAATATTCAGGGTTGATTTCCTTTAGGATTGATTGGTTTGATCTCCTTCAGATCAAGAGTCCTCTCCAGCACCACAGTTCAAAAGCATCAATTCTTTAGTGTTCAACCTTCTTTATGGTCTTCAAATTAATTTAACTAGCTAACAAAGAGATTACCAGAATTGTATGTTTGTTTAAATTGAAGACTTTAAATAAAAGAGGTATATATTTCTCTATTAGATTTTTTTAAATAAATGATTTCTTATAATTTGGAAAACATGATGTATTAGGAAAGTATTGCTTTTCCTGTTGTATTAGAACTTAACTGGAGCATTTATATGGCTACACATTTTGTTTATTTAACCTGGTCAATAATGCTAAATAATTGACATTTATTAAGTTATTAGTTATGTTAGATACTGTAGTGAAATAATTGTAATTTTCATGCAGTAAAGGCCATGTTTATCAACAGTTCTATATAATTAATTTCTATCATTTTTAGGTCAAATTGGCAAGTAGTCAGAATTGTATAAGCTGCCTGCATATGTTTTTTTCTGTTTGCATTATCCTTAGTACTTGGGAAGTAATGGAAATAAGTACTACTTCTAAAGTGTTTAATAATTTTTATTTTAAATAATGGTTATTTTTTCCTGTATAACTCATCTTAATAATGCTTCTTTTATCCTACGTAAAACAGTGACAAGAACTCCTGCTTTTTAAAAAAAAAATATGGACTTAAACATGAGACATTTATTTTTCTTAGCATTTTAATATAAATGTTGCTTTCTTTTCTCTCATGGAGTCATGAACTTCTAGCTAAACTATAGAGCAGAAAAACAAACAACTTTAAAAAATATATTTGGCAGACAAAATTAATGTCCCATTGTGAGTTACACCTTTGAAGAAAGTCAAAGAACAACCAAGGTACATTTGTAAGTAATTATTAGATAAGAGAAATGATTCACACACTGCTGGTATACACATACTGCTCTATGGGAACTTCCTTCAGAGTTAGGATGCTTCTAAGAGAGTGCATGAAAGTGTACAGATGTCTATATAAGCATAAAGGATATGTGTATGTCTTTCCAACAAAAATATCATTCCCTCCCTAACCTAATGTTTTGCTTTTACCTTCCAGATTATGCAGTATATTTCATATAACCATGGCAATGCAGTAATTCTCTGGTTTAAGCTTTTTCATGCAACAAAGCTTTTTTTTTTTTCTTTCTTTTGTTCTAGCAGCAGGAAACATTTGACTGAAAAGCAAATCACAGTCTTTTGAGACTAGATGCATGCTGTGTAATTCTGAGTTCAGCATGTGTCTTGGGGAGGTGTGTTTAATATTTTTTTTCCTGAGGCAGTTTTATTTTGTCTGCCTGGAGATACAAAGACATTTTGTTCAACTGTTAAAGCTCTGTATTAGTATAAGCAAGAGCTTATAATTGTTAAAATCAAGAGAAAAACTATAAATTATTTTTAGATTTCTGTTTACAATATATTCTGATTGAGAACACTTTCCTCCTTTTGAGGCTTACAAGTAGGGTTTGGAAGACATTTTCATATTTAGGATAATAAATGTAGAAAATGACAGTACTGAAAAAACTTGCTTTTATTAATGTTTGTCATGTATAAAACACATTTGGTCTCTCTCTGATTTTTTAACATATGTATATATAAATCATTTTCAAGTATTTATTTAATGTGTTCATGAAGTCTTCAGAGAGAATACAAAATAGTTCTCTTGTCTCTTAAGAGTGAAACTTAAAAAAAGACCCTGCAAGTATTCAGGTTCATGTGGACAATAACTACTTATTGATATATATACAGATGTTAATAAGCCAAAGAAAATAAATTACTTCATCTTTTTTTTTTAAACCAAACTCCTCAGATAGAATTCAATGAAATTTGAAATTTTGTTCATT